>SJYC01034171.1:0-20380 GCA_006408675.1 Madoqua kirkii | reverse complement strand
AGATGATTATCTTCCCAAATCATAAATCAATGATTAGCTTTACACAGAAAATTTTTCAGTCACACTGTTAATTTATTTAAATGTCTTAAAGATTTGATTAAGTAAATGATTATCTCAGTCAAAACCCATTTTAGTTGATTCATGTGCATGGTTAAATTGAAATGACAAACACATCAATAATATTTGCAAGGGAAAATAGAACATGCTATTATAAGTTTATCTCAAATTCACTTGGGGATTTTTCTATTACATTTGATTCATCATTTGTCAACAACAGTAATTATTTTAAGAATTCTAGCCTGTTTCTAACCAATCTCCTCTCTTTATCACACTATCATTTAAAATGTTATTGGTATTATATTAAGCTGAAGCCACCAGGAATAAATACTCTTATCTCCCTTAGTATGTTGGATCAAAACAATCTTTTCAAACACATGCTTGCCTGAACCACTTTGGAAAATATAATTACACCAAAAATGTTACTAGAAAGATAAAGTCAGATTTCTACAAAAACTGTGATGTATTTAGCCAGTTGCACTGACCCAGTAGTCATGTATGGATGTGAGAGTTGGACTGTGAAGAAGGCTGAGCGCCGAAGAATTGATGCTTTTGAACTGTGGTATTGGAGAAGACTCTTGAGAGTCCCTTGGACTGCAAGGAGATCCAACCAGTCCATTCTGAAGGAGATCAGCCCTGGGGTTTCTTTGGAAGGAATGATGCTAAAGCTGAAACTCCAGTACTTTGGCCACCTCATGCGAAGAGTTACCTCATTGGAAAAGACTCTGGTGCTGGGAGGGATTGGGGGCAGGAGGAGAAGGGGACGACCGAGGATGAGATGGCTGGATGGCATCACGGACTCGATGGACGTGAGTCTGAGTGAACTCCGGGAGTTGGTGATGGACAGGGAGGCCTTGCGTGCTGCGATTCATGGGGTCGCAAAGAGCTGGACACGACTAAGTGACTGGACTGAACTGACCCTTCAAGTACAAAGTTCATTTATCCACTCTATAAAGGTCAGCCCTACTATCAACAATGACATTTACAGGAACAAATTAGGGCTTCCAATTTTTAAAAAAGTACCAGTATAAACTCTATTTAGTATATATTGCTGTGCACATAAATACGTGAAATTTATTTTATTAAAACAAAAAATCTTCAGGTCATGAGATAATTACATACCCTGAAAAAGAAACAACAAGAAAGAAATTCTGTATTAATTTAAAATTTTAGATATCAAAGATTTTCCCTCAGTTCTCAATTATTCTATGAATTAAGTATGAAAAGGAAACCTTAATGAAGGCGGGGAATCCCATTTCAGTTAAACTTCTGCAATTTCAAAGAAAAACATCTTTCTATGTAACGTGAACCCTGACTAATATGATAAGAAACATGAGTAAGTGCTCAAATTTTCATCCAAACTTGATGCAGCACTAGCCTCGGTGCTATATCAAGCAATCTGCATAGTCAGATTTTATAGAACTCAATCTCCCTCTTATTTTCTAATACTTTTTCTTCTCCATTCTCATCCTATTCTATAATATTTGTAGAAAGTGTTGACAGGGAAATTGCAAAAGTAGCATTTAGACAATCTCTCTAAGCATTATAAATTAGTTTTAGCATTCACCTTTTAAGAAGTTTGAGACATGAAAGTAGGCAATGAAGTAACACATTAGTTGGCATTCAGCAGAATTACAGAGGGGTAGGAAAAATGAGTTTACCACACTGGAGTTAAAAAATGACAAAGGACAGCTGCATGCTCATCTGACTGACATGAAAATGGCACTAGTGGCTCAGAGGGTATAGTGTCTGCCCGCAATGCGGGAGACCCATGTTTGATCCCTGGGTCGGGAGGATCCCCTGGAGAGGTACTCAAATTCTTAGGATTCCCCAGTGGCTCACACAGTAAACTGTCTGCCCACAATGCAGGAGACCAGGGTTCAGGCACCACTTGCTGGGGTCCAGCCCCGGTGGATCCAGGGTAATGTGAAGTGGGGACGGAGTCAGCGTCCTAGGTATTAATAGCTTAATTAAAGATATAGAGGGAGATTAGAAAGAAATAGTGTAGTAGGAGAAAAAGATGCTGAATAACTTGGTTTATGTGGGATACCAATAAAGCTTCGAGACAAGAAGCTTGCACCACCTACATAGGCCACCGGCGCCCACTTGAATATCGGAGGGTGCCCTGCCTTGGGCTCCCTCTCGCATGGAACTTAAAAGCCAGGGCAAAATTAGCAGGCTTGGCGAGCACCCACGCTCTAAATGGGAAGTCAGCCAAAAAAACGGAGAACAAGAAAGAATGACACAGGGGAATCATTCTTTCCAGAAACTGATCCATTTTCTTTATTTTCAGGTTTGCTTATATACCCTTTTTTTACACAGAGAGACAAACGGAAATTTTAAAGTCACGCGGGGGTCAGCAGTCTTGACCTTTATCAAAATCAGGCGCTTCATATAAATGTATACAAAAAGGTCTTAGGGGTTTTACATCATCTTCTGGCCACGAGGCCTGCTGACATTTTATGATCCTTTCTTTCTGATAATAGTCAGTCAACCAAAAAACTTATTTTCCGGGGTGATTTTTCTTAAACCAGGCACTACCCTCAAAGGTACCAGATCAAGTTGCATTCCTATAGGGTGAGGGTATAGTGGGTTAGAATTAAGAGAGGACTTTACTTAGCCTAAGGTTAACATGATTAACCTAAAGGTTAATACTTATTTCTCCTATATGCTAGTTATATATTCATTAACATATATAAGGGCAGGGGATTTAGCAGCAAACATTGGCCCAATAAATGAAAAACCCTTCATCAATATAATTTCTAATCAACCCACTATACTATACTAATAATTTTCTAACTTCTCAAAAGAATCTGTATTTAGAAAGTTTACAGCATCTTGTGCCTCTCATGGTTGAGAGGCTGTAAACAATCACATGTGCCTGGACGAACCTGTGCAGGCAGGCTAGATAACCTTCAGAGGAGTTCAAAAGTTGAAACACTCTTGTCACGCCCAGGAATTTTTATTAACTGGAGCTGTAGGTTAACTCCTTCTCCGAGAGAGGGGATGGGGGAGAGCCCCCTGTAAAACAGAGGTATAAGTGAGAGCATAAAACAGTAAAGTAGGCAGGCTCTGGTTCTGGGGGATAGATGCTCAGGAACAGAGGGTTTCCTGAGGCTCAATCCCACCTTTGTGTATGCCAAAGCCTCCTTCCTCATGACCTTTGACATGGATGGAGTTCCTCACACTGGCTCCTGGCACCCTGGGATGGGAAGATCCCCTGGAGAAGGAAATGGCAACCCACTCCAGGACTCTTGCCTAGAAAATTCCATGGATGGAGGAGTCTGGTGGGCTACAGTTCATGGGGTCGCAAAGAGTCAGACACAACTGAGTAACTTCACTTCACTAAGGATAAGTTTCTATAGAAATACTAGTTAATTCAAAATTAATTTTCTAACTTGTGAAAGAAATATTTTAAATAAGTTAGAGGCTTCTCTGGTCGCTCAGATGGTAAAGAATCTGCCTGCAATGCAGGCGACCCAGGTTTGATGTCTGGATTGGGACGATCTCTTGGAAAAGGAAATGGCTACCTACTTCAGTAGTCTCCCCTGGAAAATTCCATGGATGGAGGAGCCTGGTGGACTACAGTCCAAATAAGTTATAAAGAAAGAAAAGTGACCATGTCCCCTTAATGCTTGACTGCATATTTTTACATTAAAAATGTTTTAGATAATATAAACAGTGTATCTACAAAGTACTAAATGAACCAAATTTGACACCAGCATAAAAACAGAATAAAAGAATAAAAAAGGGACACCAAGAAAAACCAAACCTGTAGAAGTTTAATAACTAAATCACAGCATTTTAAAATAAAACATTTATCTAATTAATACTTTTCTAAAAGCACACAACACAAAAAGAAAAAAAATTAACAAAAACATACCATATAAAAATCCACAACTCATATTTACTATATTCACAATCTTATATTTTCTATAAGGTTAAAAAAGTTTCATGCAATAGATTTATATACTTTTGAATAAAATGTCTAAGAGTCTGATTTTCTTATCAGAGACTCTGCACTGTATTAACCTTGAAGAACAATCCTCCCTGGATCAATATAAAAAGATTTTTATGACCTTAAGATGTATTTTTTTCTATTAGATTACTGATTTATAACAGTTTGAATTAAATATACATTTCAGACATACCAAAACAACCACAAGTACCACTGTACCTTGAATATTAACAAACTATGTAGGCACACTTAAGTTACTAAATGAAAGGATAGGTGCTTGCCATCACACCTATATGATGAAAACTCTAACTCTAGCAGTATTGCTTTTCTTTTTTTTCTTGCATTTTATATTTCCTCTCAAATATATTTTGTATTAAGAACGAAGTTAAATCATGAAATTTGTTTTGCTCACCATAAGGTTATTTCAAAATGCAAACAGAAAAAAATTTCTTTTTTAGATACTTTCCACTAAAAATACACTAAAACTTTACTATAATACACTGTACATAGCAAAAGTCCTATAACAACAGCTTATTTTGGAACACTAATAAAAAGGGCATTTATTATGTAATAAAATGTAACTAACAAAAAGGAACATCAACTATACTGTGGCCCCATTTTTGTATATAAAAGACATTACAGTAATACCAAAACATTCTACAGGGTTTCAGAAATTACATAAAGTATACTTAAAACTGTTCACAAATATGCTTTGTTTGGATTGGCCAATTTTTCTGTAAAGGGCCAAACAGTATTTTTAACTCTCACATGTTGTTACTGTTTCCTTTTACTTTTTTGGGTGGGTGAGGGTGGGAGGGGGCACTGGGGCAAGTTGTTATTACCATCTTTTAAAAATGTAAGAACTGTTCTTTGCCCAGAAGCCATATAAGAAAAAGTAAGTTGTGGACCAGATTTGCCAGTAGGCTACAGTTCGCCCTTTCAGAATAACTATTCATTCTTATTGGCTTCAAAATCTTAAAAATGAAAGAATCTTTTAAATGCCAAATATTACATTTTCCAAAGGCATTAATTTCATTAAAAAGCAAAAGGTATACTGACAGTAATATAAAAGACTATATATTTTATAATCTAAAATATAATAAAAATCATTCCCATACACATTGAACATGTTAGAATCAGATTTTGAACTGCCAGTTCCAAGAATCTTATCACTTAAAACAAACTGAAACACTAGATTCCATGATAACCCACAAGGTAAAGATAGAATAATAAACTTCCCAGGCACAGTAACACTGCAGGAAGTGAATTAAAACATATTCTTTGTTAACTGAAAGGTCAATTACTGTTTAAAACTGCATAAAAACTTTTTTTGTGGGGAGGGAGTAAAAAGACATGCAGCTTAGACACATGACAATACAGTTTATTTATACTGAATAGTACAGATTTTCACTCTGTGGAGGTATTTTAAAATATAAAGATTACGATAAGATTAGACCTTGACAGATCTTACCCATGAATCAAACTCTGTAAGTTTTTATTTTATATTTCTAAATGAAATACAAACCACAGGGGAGGAAATTAAATGCCTGAGTTCAGTTGATATGGAACCCAATCACATTCAGTCATCCCATGGTTAGATCTCAGTATTCTCTGACACATCACCAGTTATTTGTCAAGGAAAAGGTCAGAAACCCAAACAATACTAATAATCTTATATGAGTATTGTACTCTTGATTACATTTAGGTAAATGCAATACACACTGTGAGGTGTCATAGTATTACTTAATTCCCGCAATGATTTAAAATGTTTATTCCCACCTAAAACATAAGTAACCTTAAAGGAATTTCTGTCACTCTCAGAACCAAGCTTATTGCTAAAATATCTAGGTACACACACACACACACACACATACAAAAGACGTGTTTTTCATCACAGGGGAATAGATTGCAAAAGCAGGAAGTCCAAGAGGTACCTAGAGTACCAGGCAAGTTTGAAGTTAGAGTAGAAAGTAAAGCAGGGCAAAGGCTAACAGAGTTTTGCCAAGAGAATGCACTGGTCATAGAAACACCCTCTTTCAATAATACAAAAGAAGACTCTACACATAGACATTACCAGATGGTCAATACCGAAATCAGATTGATTATTTTCTTTGTAGCCAAACATGGAGACACTACATACAGTCAGCAAAAACAAGACTAGGGGCTGACTGTGGCTCAGATCAACTCCTTATTGCCAAATTCAGACTTAAATTGAAGAAAGTAGGAAAAACCACTAGACCATTCAGGTATGACCTAAATAAAATCCCTTAAAATTATACAGTGGAAGTGCCAAATAAATTCAAGGGATTAGATCTGATAGATGAGGTGACTGAAGAACTATGGGCAGAGGTTCGTGATCAAGACCATCCCCAAGAAAAAGAAATGGTCTCAGGAGGCCTTACAAACAGCTGAGAAAAGAAGAGGACCAAAAGGAAAGGGAGAGAAGGAAAGATATAAGCATCTGAATTCAGGGTTCCAAAGAATAGCAAGGAGATAAGAAAGCCTTCCTCAGTGATCAATGCAAAGAAATAGAGGGAAAAAACAGAATGGGAAAGACCAGAGATCTCTTCAAGAAAATCAGAGACACCAAGGGAACATTTCATAGAAAGATGGGCACAATAACAGACAGAAATTATATGAACCTAACAGAAGCAAAAGATATGAAGACGAGGTGGCAAAAATACACAGAAAAACTATACAAAAAAAGACCTTCAAGATAACCATGATGATGTGACCACTTACCTAGATAGAGCCAGACATCCTAGAATGTGAAGTCAGGCGGGCCTTAGGAAGCATCACTACAAGCAAAGCTAGTGGAGGTGATGGAATTCCAGCTGAGTTATTTCAAATCCTAAACGATGATGCTATAAAAGTGCTGCACTCAATAGGCCAGCAAATTTAGAAAACTCAAAAGTGGCCACAGAATTGGAAAAGGTCAGTTTTCATTGCAATCCCAAAGAAAGGCAATGCCAGAGAATGTCAAACTACCACACAATTGCACTATGCACGCTAGCAAAGTAATGCTCAAAATTCTCCAAGCCAGGCTTCAACAGAACGTGAACCATAAACTTTATGTTTCAAACTGGATTTAGAAAATGCAGATGAACCAGAGATCCAATCGCCAACATTTGCTGGATCACAGAAAAAGCAAGACAGTTCCAGAAGAACATCTACTTCTGATTTATTGATTATGCCAAAGCCTTTGACTGTGTGGATCACAATAAACTGTGGAAAATTCTGAAAGAGATGGGAATACTAGACCACTTGATTTGCCTCCTGAGAAACCTATATGCAGGTCAGGAAGCAAGAGTTAGAACTGGACATGGAACTACAGACTGGTTCCAAACTGGGAAAGGGATATGTGAAGGCTGCATATTGTCACCCTGCTTATCTAACATATGCAGAATACAGCATGCTAAATGCCGGGCTGGAGGAAGCACAAGCTGGAATCAAGATTGCTGGGAGAAATATCAATAACCTCAGATATGGAGATGACACCACCCTTATGGCATAAAGTAAAGAGGAACTAAGGAGCCTCTTGACAAAAGTGAAAGAGAGTGAAAAAGCTGGCTTAAAACTCAACATTCAAAAAACTAAGTTCATGGCATCTGGTCCCATCACTTCATGGCAAATCGATGGGGAAACAATGGAAACAGTGATACACTTTATTTTGTTGGTCTCTAAAATCACTGCAGATGGTGACTGCAGCCATGAAATTAAAAGCCGCTTGCTCCTTGGAAAAAAGGTATGAATAACCTAGGCAGTATATTCAAAAGCAGAGACATCACTTGCCAGCAAAAGTCCATCTAGTCAAAGCTATGGTTTTTCCAGTAGTCTTGTATGGATGTGAGAGTTGGACTGTGAAGAAGGCTGAATGCCGAAGAATTGATGGTTTTGAACTGTGGTGTTGGAGAAGACTCTTGAGAGTCCCTTGGACTGCAAGGAGATCAAACGAGTAATCCTCAAGGAAATTAGTTCTGATTATTCATTGCAAGGACTGATACTGCAGTTAAAACTGCAATATTTTGGCCATCTGATGCAAAGAACGGACTCATTGGAAAAGACCCTGGGAATATTGAAGGCAGGAGGAGAAGGGGATGACAGAGGATGAGATGGCTGGATGGCATCACCAACTCAATGGATATGAGTTTGAGAAAGCTCCAGGAGTTGGTGATGGACAGGGAAGCATGGTGTGCTGCAGTCTACGTGGTCACAGACAGTCAGACACGACTGAGCAACAGAACTGAACGAAATGTCAGACCACCTTACCTGTCTCCTGAAAAACCTGAATGCAGGTCAGAAAGCAACAGCTAGAACCAGACATGGAACAGTGGACTAGTTTCACACTGGAAAAGGAGTATGTCAAGGCTGAATATTGTCACCCTGCTTATTTAACTTATATGCAGAGTGCATCATTCAAAATGGCAGGCTAGTTGACTCACAAGTTGGAATCAAGATTTCTGGGAGAAATATCAACAACCTCAGATATGCAGATGATACTTCTCCATATCTGATATCTAACAATACCACTCGAAGGCAGAAAGCAAAGAGAAACTAAACAGCCTCTTGATGAGAGTGAAAAAGCCGACTTAAAATGCAACACTAAAAAAAAGGAAGATCATGGCATCTAGTCCCATCACTTCATGGCAAATAGATGGGGACAGAGTGGAAACAGTGACAGATTTTATTTTCTTGGGCTCCAAAATCAGCAAATGGTGACTGCAGATGTGAAATTAAAAGATGCTTGTTCCTTAGAAGAAAATCCATGACAAACTAGACAAAGTATTAAAAAGTAGAGACATCACTTTGCCACCAAACGTCTGTCTAGTCAAAGCTTGGTTTTGCCAGTAGTTATGTAAGGATTGGAGAATGTAATGGCACCCCACTCCCGTACTCTTGCCTGGAAAATCCCATGGGCGGAAGAGCCTGGTAGGCTGTAGTCCATGAGGTCGCTAAGAGTTGGACACGACTGAGCAACTTCACTTTCACTTCTCACTTTCACGCATTGGAGAAGGAAATGACAACCCACTCCAGTGTTCTTGCCTGGAGAATCCCAGGGACGGGGGAGCCTGGTGGGCTACCGTCTGTGGGGTCGCACAGAGTCAAGACATGACTGAAGCAACTTAGCAGCAGCAGCAGCATGTAAGGATATGAGAGCTGGACCATAAATAAGTCTGAGTACCAAAGAATTCATGCTTTCAAACTGTGATGCTGGAGAAGACTCTTGAGAGTCCCTCGGACAGCAAGGAGATCAAACCAGTCAAGTCTAAAGGAAATCAGTCCTAAACATTCACTGAAAGGGCTGACGCTGAAGCTGAAGCTCTAATACTTCAGCTACCTGATGTAAAGAGCTGACTCATTGAAAAAGACCCTGATGTTGGGAAAGACTGAAGGCAAGAGGAGAAGCAGGCAGCAGAGGATCAGAAGGTTGGATGGCATCATTGACTCAATGGACATGAGTCTGAACATCCTCCAGGAGATAGTGAAGCACAGAGAAGCCTAGCATGCTGCAGTCCATGGGACTGCAGAGTTGGACACAACTTGGTAACTGAACAAAAACACAAATATTTCTTAAATTAATTAATGGGTAAAATTAATTAATGTAAAAACATGCTCTTTTCCAGGGTGAACTAACTAGCACTGAGCCTTTGAATATGGCAATTAAAGACAGGTATGATACAGTCACATTTCCCTGCCAATTATTTCTCTAAAATTAGTCATTTTCTATTTACAGGACCAGCATCCTAGTTCAGGCTTTATGTCCCCGAATTAGACATATATATCATAGATTCTTCACTATTCTTTTAACTGCATTTTACATAGTATACTGCCAGCTTAATCTTCCTAACTCAAACCTTCACTCATGCCATGACCAAGATCAAAATCCTTCTAAGACTCTCCACTACTTTACACAAAGTCTATGCTGTTCAACGTTTCCAGTCACTTTTTCCAAGGAAGGCCTGCTCTCAATCTCTCTCTGACCTCACACTCGCTGTCTCCTGGGCATACTGAAGATTCTGCTCATGTCTGTACTTTCCACTTTCACATATGTCAGAATGCTATGCTTCTTCCTTTCTACTCTTCCAAATCCCACTAACTCTTTCAGACTTTCCCAGGTGTGGTCATTTGAAAATAAATTAAAGCTAGTGTTTACTGGAGACCCACTGTGTGGACCTAACTGACAAACCCACTAAGATGCATAAGAATCTGAGCTTCTCACTGGAATTTACAGTCCAAGGGGGAGAGAAGATACATGGAACTATAATTTAATATGGAATACCATAAATGACACTAAAGATGTGTAAATATAGTGGAATTCTGCAGTCACGGAACAGGAGATCACTTCTGACTGAAGACAAATAGAGCAATCATGAGAAAAACATTTAAGTTGATAGCTGAACCCTGGTTTCAAAAGGCAGAGATGGTGAGATGCCGCATGTAATGGAAATTGCTCAATAAAAGACACTAGAGACCTACAGCAATCAATACTCTTATAATTCAATTGGAAATTCATCGCATACTGTTTTGAAGTTGTCTGGATCATTTTTTGTTTACCTAATACTGCATGTATGTATACCCTTAACAGGACCTCATCTAACAGGAGAAGATACAAACTTGTAAAATAATAGAAGTAGCAGTAATTACTTTCATGGTTATGGTAATAAGTGAGGTAATGTGTATGCAAAAGTGGTGGTTATCAATATATAACAGATGCTTGAAAAAGGATAGTTTCCTTCATTTCTGGTACATAACTCTTTGTTACAGGCAGTTCTATAATGACCACTAAGATTCCTGCCTCCTGGTATAAACACCCTATATAATCCCTACCCTTGAGTGTGAGCGGGACATATGAATAAGATGGATGTCACGGCTGTGACAACATTGTGTTACATGGCAAAGCTAAAGGGATTCTGCAGATATAAAGTCCCTAACCACTTTGGCTTTAAGTTAATCAAAGGGAGGCTACCCTAGGGCCTAACCTAATCAGGTAAACTCTTAAAAGAGAGTTTGGAGGACCTCCCTGCCAGTCCAGTGGTTAGGACTCCATGCTTTTCACTGCCGAGGGCTCGGGTTCAATCCCTGGTCAGGAAAGTAAGATCCTACAAGCTGCACCATGTGGCCAAAAAAAAAAAAAAATTAAAACAAAACCAAGAACTATCATGAAAAAAAAAAAAAAGCAGGGGGGGATGGGGGGGGCCTGGGCCTTCTCCTGCTGGCCTTGAACCAAGCCCCTATGAGTACTATAACAATGAAATGAATTCTGCGAGCTCTGAAGAGAATCCCAAGTTTCAGATAAGACCGAAGCCCCAGCCAAAACTCTTGGCTGCAGCCTCAGGAGACCATGAACAGTGGACCCACCTAATCCAGAGCCACACTTGTGATCCATGTGAGATAATAAAAGGGTATTACTTTAAAACACTATAATTTTAAATAACTTATTATGGAGCAATATAAAACTAACTGATACACTCTACTTTCTCTCAAATACCTTCCCTTATCAAATGCATTTTTTGATAACTTTCATTTGTTTAAACAGATTCAAGAATCAGACAACATGATAAAGCCCTTTCTTCCCTCTCTCACATATACACAGAAGTGCACTCACACATCCATTTTATAAACATAAGAAGTACCTGAGTGGAAAATAAATAATATCTAGCATGCCAGTATTATTTTGTTGAAACTTATTTTCTCATCTATAAAATGAATATAATAATAGTATTGACCTTATGGGGTTGATATGAGGAATAAACAAATTAATATGTGTAGTATGACCAGGAGCAATGGCATCTGATAGAGTTTTTTTAAGTAAGACTTCATTTGAACAAGATCTCCAGGTAATACACACACACACTTAAAACCTGAGAAGCATTTCTTATAATCAGCACCTACCACAAATAAATGCAATATGATCACTGAAACTGAACATCACTCAGTCATGTCCGACTCTTTGTGACACCAGTCCATGGAATTTTCCAGGGTCTCCTGCATTGCAAGTGGATACTTTACCAACTGAACTATCAGGGAAACCTTAGTATGATCATTGTATTAAAAAAAAAACTCATTTCTTTTCTATATTCTCCACTGTATTTTCATTAGAATATAAAGAAATCTCATTTGCAAACTGATTTCTACAGTAAAAGCTGCCTGTGATTATCTTTAATCAGACTATGAATTAAGAAATTAAAAGAAAATAAACTTCTAGTTGAGTTTGAGATGGTTTTGCTCTGCAACCAAAATGAATTAGAAGTCATATTAGCTACCAGTCACTCAGATCAAAAGGAATATTTTTAGTCTAGATAGCATTTATCCAATCTAAATACAAAACAAAAAATGTAGATTACAGTAAAGTTTAGTTTACAAGTAAGTGTGAAGCTTGCTTCATATTACTGTGAATCTGGCCTTTTACAATTACTTGGGCATGTGTCTTAAAGAAAATCGCCCTGTATTTGCCATCTACTGTCTTCTTATAATTTACCATCCATGTTATAATACAAGTCTGAGGTCAACAAACAGAAAGTCAGCTTGAAATCCAAATGAAGCAGTATCAAGTGTACCTCAAGTTTCAAAAGCAGGAGCAATTCGGAACATGAAGGAGTATACAAAGGTGACAAGGTTGTTTAAAAATAATCACTATGGCAATTGCACTGATGGACCTAACTTTCTGCAAAGATCTCCTTGCATTCAAATTAATTCCCTTTAACATACTTCATTTTTTGAACAGCATTTGAAAAATATGCAAAGATACTTTAATTCATTTTACTTTAGATCTTTCCCAGGAAATTAAGAACAATTTTAGTCCTTTAAAGTCTGCATCCCTTTTTAGTTAAATTACAGGCTAAGGTAAGACAATTTAGTGACTTGAACTTCCACTTTTGCTTTGACAGGCAAATTGCTGAAAATAATTAAATAAAAGAATACTCCAAATCCCCCCAGCAGGAAAACATTTCTATGCCACCTCCAGCTCTAACTTTTGATATCTGCGTTGACAGAAATGTCATTATAGAACTAATAATAAAGTGTATTGAAAATGTATGAAATGTCTCATCTATAAAAGAAACTATTACTTCCTACTCTGTGATTCTGTAGCTTTTTTAATATGGGTGATGGCTAATAGATTTTCAAAAGACAAGCTGACATCTCAAACAGTGAAAACTTATTAAGAACAGAAGTAAAAAATTTTAGGGAAAAATAGAATTCTGATGACTTGTTCTTATTCAAACCATATATAAGAATGAGAACTTGAAAATTTTATTTATGCTTTCATATTTTCAAGTACAATTTCAGAAATTTTATTTCCATTTTTCTAGTCTTTCTCAGTATGAAATCATCTTGAAGCAATCTAAAAGAAAATATATTAATTTATTCTGTAATTTTTGTGATAAATATATTTACTTTTATTTATTCCTTCATTTATTATTACTCATGCTATTTACTCAGAAGGCAAAAATCTCACTGAGAAGGTGATACTTTTTAAAGAGGAGGAAGAGACTCATTTGGCAATCCAGGAATCAAGGTGTCCTTCCAGAGAAACAGCAAGTGCAACACCCCAGAGGCAGATTATAGCATTGTCTGTGAAGGACACAGAAACTGAAGAAGAACTAAAGAGCCTCTTGATGAAAGTGAAAGAGAAGAGTGAAGAAGTTGGCTTAAAGCTCAACATTCAGAAAACTAAGTTCATGGTATCTCGTCCCATCACCTCATGGAAAATAGACGGGGCAACAGTGGAAACAGTGGCTGACTTTATTTTTCTGGGCTCCAAAATCACTGCAGATGGTGTTTGCAGCCATGAAATGAAAAGACGCTTACTCCTTGGAAGGAAAGTTATGACCAACCTAGACAGCATATTAAAAAGCAGAGACATTACTTTGTCAGCAAAGGTCCGTCTAGTAAAGACTATGGTTTTTCCAGTAGTCATGTATGGATGTGAGAGCTGGATTACAAAGAAAGCTGAGCACTAAAGAATTGATGCCTTTGAACTGTGGTATTAGAGAAGACTCTTGAGAGTCCTTGGACTGCAAGGAGATCCAACCGCTGCATCCTAAAAGAGGTCAGTCCTGGGTGTTCATTGGAAAGACTGATGTTGAAGCTGAAACTCCAATACTTTGGCCACCTGATGCAAAGAGCTGACTCACTGGAAAAGACCCTGATGCTGGGAAAGATGAGGGCAGGAGGAGAAGGGGACGACAGAGGATGAGATGGTTGGATGGCATCACCAACTCAACGGACATAAGTTTGGGTAGGCTCCCGGAGTTGGTGGTGGACAGGGAGGCCTGGTGTGCTGCAGTTCACAGGGTCACAAAGATTCAGACACGACTGAGCAACTGAACTGAACTGAACTGTACTGAACTGAACTGTGAAGGAGAGCAAAGGACAAGGGTGGAATTTGTGGGGCAGAAAGTGACAGCAAATGAGGTCAGAAAGATTAAAATCAGAAAGCAGTCACATGCGGCCTTGTAAACCATGGTAAAGAACTTTGGCAAGCAAAATGAAAAGCCAATGGAGGATTTTTAGAAGAGAAGAAATGTAATCTGACAAATTTCAAAAGGGTGACTATGGCTAGTGCAGAACCACAGACAAAGGGGTAGTGAACAAGGGTGGAATGCAGGAGACCCATTAGGAGGTACTGCAATAATCCAGTCCAAGAAATGATAGCACCAGAAAGAGGGTAGATTCTGGATTCTGAGATCCAGAGCCCAGGAGCTGCCACTTTCTCACAGGGGAAGCCTACAGGGAAGACGAGCCTTCGGCCATTTACTCCACCTGGAACACATTCTCTTCGTAAAACAGAAAAGCAAAACCACTGTATACGTGCAAGGCCTCATGTCCAGCATATATCTGTAAATAGCTAAGACCCTCTCTAATCTGCCTGAGTGTGTGTGCAGCCTTGCATGTATACACAGCCTCCCAGACCACCAGTGATATGCAAGGCCCAGTCATTCCTTAAATCTCCTTTGGAAGGAGATTTCTTCTTTCCCAACCAGAATTATATCATTCTACATAAAACACTGGTCTTCACATTCATTTGTCATAAAAAAAAAAAATTGCTATTGTTTCCAATAATGTTCCAGAGATATGTGCTGCTTCTACATTTGCTCCAAATCAAGTAAATCCCTCCAGGGGTGAAAGCAAAGCTACCAGTTTTTACAGCTCACCCCATCCTAGCAAAACCACCATGATAATAAGCCAATGGTGGGAATGAGCAGAACAGGAGATGCCTCAAGTACTGAAACACCATTCACAGTTCTCACTCAAGGCTCAGTGGTTTTTCTTGAATAAATGCTTTCTCCATATTTTTATATAATTCGATCACCTTTTCAAGTCCTTCACTGCCTGTTTTTTGACAATTTTATTGACATTTATGATTGCTTTTTCATAAGCAGATTTGCCAAGCTTCTCACTCAAGCCATTGCTGTATTGAATACATTTTAAACATAATTTGCCTGAGCAACCTACTAAAAAATATCATAGAAAATATTTTTAAACATTGCTAAGTATGGAAACTGCCTGTATATTAAAATTACAATTTTATTTTGATTGTTAACATGTCTTTGTTGAAGAGCTTACTCAGGTGGCCTTAAGTAGAAAAAGTCTCTAAGCAGAGTAAACAGCATTTGTAAAGACACAGGAAGCCTGCTAGGAAACTGCACCCTTAAGTGTTAGGTGGGTAACTATTTTTAGCTCTCCCTTCCCTACTACATGGGCTTCCCTGGTGGCTCAGAGGTTAAAACCTTTGCCTGCAAGGCAGGAGACCCGGGTTCAATCCCTGGGTCGGGAAGATCTCCTGGAGAAGGAAATGGCAACCCACTCCAGTATTCTTGCCTGGAAAAATCCCATGGACGGAGGAGCCTGGTAGGTTACAGTCCACGGGGTCACAAAGAGTCAGACACGACTGAGCGACTTCACTTCTCTACTACATATGAGCTCAAATCTCTTACACCCTAAAAATGCCCTTTTGTGGCCACATGCAACTCAATGTTTTAAAGTCCAGGCTCTTTCCTCTTCTTCTCCACTGATTTCCTTGAAAAAATTAGTCTGAAAAGTATTTAAAACATCCCTTTCTCACCTCTAGTCATTCCTCAGTCCAGTATAAGAAGGCTTCTTTTCCAATTTTATTAAAATGGTCCACAGAGGTACCCATAGCCTCTCAGATTTACCGAATCCAATCAACAATCTTGTTCCTTATTATACCGAATCTCCTTGCTCCGTTTGTCAATACCGCAACATTATTTTCTCCTTTTGAATCTCCACTCCTTGATCCATTACTACCTTGTTTTAGTTCTCCTCCTACTGTCTGATCACTTCTTCTGCAGATCTTTTAGCTGGACTTTCTTTTCCTGCACTGACCCTTAAATGTTAGTGATCTCTCAAAACTCCTCTGTTAACCCACTCCACCAACATTTTCTCTCAAAGAAATTTCAGCCAGTTATCACTGCTTCACATTAATGACCCTCAAACCTTTATCTCCAGTTGTTAAAACTTCTCTCACAATATAAGACCATTTCTAATCACTGAAAAACAGCTGTACTTCAGTGTTCCACGGTGAGTTCAAACCCGTCACCACCTGAAACTGAATGCATCACACCCCCACCCTACACCCACTCTTCCCAGGTATTCCTGTCTTGTTTGCTGGCATCAACATCATCCAGTCACCTAACCTAGAAACCTAGATTTAGTCTATGATTCTTTCTCTTCTCTTCTCTTCTTTCTGCTGCCCTTGACATCCAATTCAGCTATAAGCCTCGTTGCTTTTACCACAGGAATATTTTCACATCTCTTCTGCCCACCTCATTCCTTATATGCTAAGGCAGCCATTTTGACACATCTGCAATGAATGAACTTTGTCAAAAGGGCTGCATCAAAAATGAAGCTGGAGTCCAAGTCAGCTCTCTTGCTAAGACTAGAAAATGATGGACTTCCAATTCTTCGTACAGGACTTTCCGATCCTGGCAGTGAATGTCTCTAAACATTTTGCTGATTAATAACAAGTCAAAATTGGGATCATTTAGTTTGCCATCTACTTCTAAATGTATCAGTTGTCTAATTATGTTATTTTCCATAAGTAAATGGTTCTTCCCTCAAACCTCATGAGCCCTAAATTTTCACTGGATCAAAAAATACCTTTCCAAGACCTGAATGGCATGGAGTAATAATATGTCAGACAAAATGTACGGTAAGTCTATTAAATAGCAACTGCACTGTATACCACAAAGCAGATGAATCATATGGAAATGATATTGTGACTCCCAGGCTAAGATATAAAAGGCATTGCAACTTCCACCTTAGTTCCCTAGACTGACGTCTGGGGAGAGCTCACCACTGTATCACACAGATACCCAAGCAGCACTAGTGGAAGGCCTATGTGGAGAGAAAGTGAAGTATCTTGACCAACTGCCAGCATCATTTTGGCAGCTATTACAAATCAGCCCCTTGGAAGCTTCCTCAAGCTTTCAGCCACATCAATGTCATCTTCAAAAAACTAAATCCCCCAAATAATATCTGACTCTCCACAACAAACATGAAGCCACAACTGACCATACAAGCCTAATTCATGACCCACAGAAACCATGAGATAATAAATGTTTACTGAGTGAAAAAAAAAAGAACTCTACTTCCAACTACATGTAAAAATTTAAATGGCTCAAAGACACATCATTAATGGGGGAGAAAAAAAAAACCTGACAGGGAATTCCCTGGAAGTTAGTGGTTAGGACTCTGAACTTCTACTGCAAGCAGTCCAGATTCAATCCCTAGTCAGAGAACTGAGGTCCCACAAGACACAGGGCACAGCAAAAAAAGAAAAAAGAAGAAAGAAATTGAAAAATTCAACTGCACAAAAATTAATCTTTTGTTTCTCAAAAGACACTGTTCAGAAAATGAAAAGGCAAATTACAGAGTGGGAGAAAATATCTGTAAAGCATATCCAACAAAGGACCTTTGTGTGTGTTAAGTCGCTTCAGTCGTGTCCAATTCTTGACAACCCAATGAACTATACAGCCTGCCAGGCTCTTCTGTCCATGGGGATTTTCCAGTCAAAAATACTGGAGTAGGTTGGCATTTCCTCCTCCAGGAAAAGGACCTTTACCAGTGTATTTAAAGAAAGCTTAAAAATCAACAAGAAGACAAATAACCCAATGTTAGAAAGGGCAACAGATTTGAATAGAGTCTTGAGAAGAAGGATAAACAGATGACAAAGATGATATAAAGAAACTTTCTTTTAATAAACTCTATCACTTTCACTGTCACTATCCTATAAGCAGATAATATAAAAGTTAAAAGTAAAGATCCATCATTTAGCTCTAGTTTCTATAAAAAGTACTGAGCACAGAGCCAAATGAAGTATGACTCTCATGAGGTTGGTTAGCAACTTTCAGCAGGATTCATGCAGTAAACAAAGCAGGTAACTGCTAGTGTTTCCAAACAGTGAACAGTAAGTGATAAGGCAACAACAATAAGCAAACCAAAACTGAACCATGTCAAATGAGGAGTAGGACATGACATTAACCACTGAAATTCTAAAAATGTTTAGAATTTGAAACTTCTCATTAAACACTTCAAACACACAAGACAGCAAAGTTAAGCTGTCAAATTTAAATAATTGTGTAAGTTGCACTTAGGAGTACACAAGCAAGGAAACAAATGGACCAAATTCTCTTCTGCATCTAGTAGAATCTAGTCTATAAGTAGCAGAGACTACAAAGAAACACCACTCCTCCCCCTACCGCTTAGAGAGATATACGCGTGTACACACACACACACACACACACACACACACACACACACACACACACCCTGTGAGGATACAAGTAAAGCAGCTATGTAAAGAGAAGAAACTGAGTAAGTTTCATTTCTTACCCTCTTCTGCTTCATCCTCCTGGGGTGACAATGGGCCCCCTCCACTAGTAGGAGTGACTGGATCCTCCTTCTCAGACTCTCGCTGTAGACTCACCACCTCATATATTGCATCCCCAACATTGGTATGGCCTTTTCCCTCAGACTGACAAAGATATAAAAACGTGTTTAAACATTAGAAACTTGAAGGAAACACTGAAAGATGGTGCATTTCAATGGTCATTAAAAAGAGCTAAAATGAAGAAGAGCAGCAGGTCATGTTTGATCTACAGCATGTCTGAAGTTGAGAAAAATTTTTCAAGTGCAATGTTGACGTTACATTCTAAATGTATGGTTCTTTTAGTATTATTTTAACCAATACAATAAAACCTATTAACCATCTGAAAAAAATCTCAATTTATTTTATCAGAAAAACCTAAGACACCACAGATTTCAGGGCAGACAGATAAGCAAGTAATTGCTGGATTCTTAGGATTGACTACCTCGCTCTGAGATAAAGAGATACCAGCTATATCCATCAACTAATTAATGGAAGTAGGTAGTTTTCATCTTACAAATGGTTTACATTCTAAATGGCCTTTTTTTAAGGAGGAAAATTTCCAAGGCAATCATTAATTAACTAACTTAGCATGGCCTACAAAGTCCTAGATAAACTGAACCTTGCCTCTCTCATGAGCCTCATCTCATATTCCAATACTATTCTTCGGCCACTCTGGCCTTGTTTCACTTCTGAGAACTTTTTCTTCTTTCACCTGCCCAAGGCCTTGGGGTATCTTTTTCTCTCTGACAGTACAGCTTTTCCTCCTACTCTTTGCCAACTATCATCAATACTGGATCCTTATTTCTTAATGTTACTTCTGTTGTTCACTGGCTTTATCGAGTCCACTATTTGCGACCCCATGCACTGCTGCATGCCAGGCTTCCCTGTCCTTCACTGTCTCCCAAAATTTGTTCAAACTCATGTCCATTGAGTTAGTGATGCCATCCAACAGTCTCATCCTGTCACCTCCTTCTCCTCCTGCCCTCAATGTTACTTCTATAAAGAACCTAAATTCCCATTTTCAATTCTCATCATAACTTTTCCTTCTCCCTCAATGCATTTACTATAACTACACATTATATTTTTATTATATTTGTTTAATGGCTGTCTCATCCACAACAGAGGAAGTATCATATGGGCAGAGATCATGTTGACTTTCAATCAGAAGCAATATGGTACCTGCCACATAGTAAGTATTCAAAAATATCTGTGGAGTCAATGATTAGACTAATGGTAAAACATGAATTTTAAGGTCAAATAGACCTGAGTTTGAATTCAAATTTCACTACAAGTTAAGAGTGCAGTCTTGGACAAAATACTTTGCTGAGGCACAGTACCTCTTATCAATAAAACCAAAATAAACCATCTCATTTATTATGGAGATTAAATATAATAATACTTAGAACATAAAATTAGAGTGACTGAAACACATTTTTATTACTATTGTTATCTCAGTTTTTATACCATTTTAC
>SJYC01034170.1:0-18913 GCA_006408675.1 Madoqua kirkii | reverse complement strand
TATAATCATCTCAAATACCTACCGGTACTGTAATTCACTTAAATTACAAAAACATCATAACTACTTTAATTATTCATTCTTTTCAAGTATTTCTTCTGAACAATAAATCAAATTTCGGGCCCATTTTCAAGCCATTTAGCAAATAATAAAAGGTAAAAATGTCCACTGCATTAAACGTGGGAAAAAAAGAAGACAGCCATGAAAAATTATGTGGTTAGGTTTAAATCGAACTTTTTTTTTGTAATTCTACAATATTCAGGAAACAAAGATCTCAATCTCTAAAGCAACAACTAAAGTAATTATATAAAGAAATACAATAAAAATGAAATACTAGAAGACAAGATGGCAAAGGAGTAGGTAGACATGGAGTATATCTCTTGCCATGGATACATCAGGAATACACCTTCAGGCACAGAAGTGCATGCGGAATACCAGCTGAGAGTGGACAGGAGTAGCTGAGCAGTGGAGAAAAGGATATAGAATCACGCAAAACTCGGGAGGATGGAGGAACTAGGAGGAAAAACAGGAGCACTACAAGGACTGGACCTGCCCTTGGTGGGTGGGAGAAGTGAAGCAGGGGTCCGATCCCCACATCAAGGCAGTTGAGTAAGAAGAGAAACATTTAAGGCTGAGAGTGAAATAGCTGATCTGTGGCAGCCTAAATGGAATGAGAATCAGACAGTCCTTGCTGCAGCCATATATACCCCAGACAGGGATGCAGGTCCCCTAGAAGGGGCAGCAGCTGGGAGCTGGAGCTTCGGGATTGTGGAGCAATCGCAGGGCGAGGGCTCATCTTGACTGAAGAGACTGACCAAGGGGATGCGAGGGAGGAGACTGTGGTGGGAAATGCCTGTGGAGGAAAGCCAGGCAGCCATGGAAGCAAGGCCATACTGCTACGTCAAACATAGGGCATGGAGTCACCATCATAGCCTCTCTCTCCCCATAGGCCAGCATCAGCAGCAGAACAATACAGAGCCTGGCCCATCAAGTGCCAGACGCACCAAACTACAGGGTAGGACCCCAGCCAGGGGGTACTCTCTATATGCCTGACACACTGAACAACAGGAAAGGACCCTAGGCACAGGAGCCCTTTAAGTGCCTGAATGGCTGGAGTATGGAGAAAGACCAGCCAAAGAGGCCTTCTGATCGTCAGCTACCAGAGGCTCCAAGAAACCTCTGATAGGGCCAAAACTCCTGCAGCTGAGGCAGTCTGTGTCCCTGCACACAGCACCACCAGGGTCCCCACAATCCAAACAGCTGTACCACCTTCACACACAACCCTCACTGGGGTACAGCTGCCACAGGCAAAAAAAAAAAAGTCTTGCATCTATGCATGCGGGATGTCTTCTGCTGTGTCTGATGCTTTGCGACCCTGTAGACTGTGGCCTCCCAGGCTTCTCTGTCAGAGGGGTTCTCCAGGCAAGAATACTGTAGTGTATTGGTCAATACTGATACCCATACCCTACTAGAGAACTATATTTCCTGCTGCCCTAGCTGTCAACTACCCTGATTCTGATCCTAAACGATGGAGCTGGAGAAATCAACCTTCTTGTTGTCAGTTTACATTACAAAGCTACACTCATCAAGACAGTAGAGTACTGGCACAAAAACAGAAATATAGACCAATGGAACAAGACAGAAAGCCCAGAAATAAACCCAAGCACCTATGGGTATCTTATTTTTGACAAAGGAGGCAAGAATATACAATGGGGCAAACACAGCCTCTTCAATAAATGGTGCTGGGAAAACTGGACAGCTACATGTAAAAGAATGAAATTAGACCACTTCCTAACACCATACACAAAGATAAACTAGAAATGGATTAAAGACCTAAATGTGAGACAAGAAACTATAAAACTCTTAGAGGAAAACATAGGCAGAATACTCAATGACATAAATCAAAGCAAGATCCTCTATGACCCACATCCTAGAGTAATGGAAATAAAAACAAAAGTAAACAAGTAGGACCTGAGTAAACTTAAAAGCTTATGCACAGCAAAGGAAATTATACACAAGGTGAAAAGACAACACTCAGAATAGAAGAAAATAATAGCAAATGAAACAATGACAGGGGATTAACCTTCAAAATATACAAGCAGTTCATACACCTCAATACCAGAAAAACAAAAAACCCAATCAAAAAGTGGGGAAAAGACAGAAACACACATTTCTCTAAAGAAGAAATGTGACCTCTGTTAGCCATTTGCCAACAAACACATGAAAAGATGCTCAACATTGCTCATTATTCAGTTCAGTTCAATTCAGTCACTCAGTCGTGTTCGACGCTTTGTGACCTAATGAACTGCAGCATGCCAGGTCTCCCTGTCCATCACCAACTCCCGGAGTTCACTCAGACTCACGTCCATCGAGTCAGTGATGCCATCCAGCCATCTCATCATCTGTCGTCCCCTTCTCCTCCTGCCCCCAATCCATCCCAGCATCAGAGTCTTTACCAATGAGTCAACTCTTCACATGGGGTGGCCAAAGTACTGGAGTTTCAGCTTTAGCATCATTCCTTCCAAAGAAATCCCAGGGCTGATCTCCTTCAGAATGGACTGGTTGGATCTCCTTGCAGTCCAAGGGACTCTCAAGAGTCTAAATCAAAACTACAATTAGGTATCACCTCACACCGGTCAGAATGGCCATCATCAAAAAGCGTACAAACAGTAAATGCTGGAGAGTGTGTGGAGAAAAGGGAATGTTCTTGCACTGTTGGTGGGAATGTAAATTGATATAGTCACTATGGAAGACTGTATAGAGATTCCTTAAAAAACTAGGACTAAAACCACTATATGCCCCTTGGCATATACCCTGAGGAAATCAAAATTGAAAAAGGCACATGTATCGCACTGTTCATTGCAGCACTATTTACAATAGCTAGAACATGGAAGCAACCTAGATGTCCATCGACAGATGAATGGATAAAGAAGTAGTGGTACACATACACAATGGAATACTACCCAGCCATAAAAAAGGAATTCGTGTGAGTCAGTTCCGATAGGTGGAGGAACCTAGAGCCTATTATAGACTGAAGTGAGTCAGAAAGAGAGAAAAATATCATATACTAACATATATATATATATATATAGGAACTAGAAAACTGGTACGAAAGAATTTATTTGCAGGGCAGCAATGGAGAAACTGGAGAAGGCAATGGCACCCTACTCCAGTACTCTTGCCTGGAAAGTCCCATGGATGGAGGAGCCTGGTAGGCTGCAGTCCATGGGGTCACTAAGAGTCAGCACGACTAAGCAACTTCACTTTTGCTTTTCACTTTCATGCACTGGAGAAGGCAATGGCACCTCACTCCAATATTCTTACCTGGAGAATCCCAGAGACAGAGGAGCCTAGTGAGCTGCCGTCTTTGGGGTCACACAGAGTTGGACACGACTGAAGCGACTTAGCAGAAACAGCAGCAATAGGGAAACAGATATAGAGAACAGATTTATGGACATGGGAAGAGGAGAGGGTGAGATGTTAGGCTAGAGTAACAGAGAAGCTTACATTACTATATATAAAATAGAGAGCCAAGGAAACTCAAACAGGGGCTCTGTATCAACCTAGAGCAGTGGGATGGGGAGGAAGATCGGAGGGAAGTTGAAAAGGGAGAGGATATATGTATATCTATAGCTGATTTATGTTGAGCTTTGACAGAAAACAACAAAATTCTGTAAAGCAATTGTCGTTCAGTTAAAAAATAAATTAATTAAAAGAAAAAGAAAATACTAATCAAACATTCAAATAATCCGAAAGATGGCAGCAAAGGAGAAACAAAGAAATGTATAAAAAGAAACAAGCAGAGAATAAATAAAATGGTAAACTTATATGTAGACATATCATAGTTATGCTAAACATAAATTGCCTAAATGTAACAATTTAAAAACATAATTCTCAGGTTATGTTGAAAACAAGACACAATTATAATCTGTCTACCAAAAAAGTCACTTTAAATACAGTGACATAGGGAAGTTGAAAGTATAATGAGGTTAGAAGATATACCATGAAAACACCTATCAAAAGAAAGCAGAAGAGACTATATTAATAAAAAACAAAGCTGAATACCAAAAAAAAAAAAAACCTAAGTATAAGAACACTGTTATGGCTGTGGCTAAGTCACTTCAGTTGCTGCAGACCCCATGGACTGCAGTCTACTAGGCTCCTTCATCCATGGGATTTTCCAGGCAAGAGTACTGGAGTGGGTGCCATCGCCTTCTCCGATAAAGGACACTAAGCTATGTTAAAAAGATCTAGTCAACAAGAATAAATAAGAATCTTATAAACATATGTAGCTAACAAAAGGCTCTCAAGTAAATGAAGCAAAAAATTCACCCAAATGAGAAGAGATGGACAAATCCACATTTACAATTGGAAACATCAACACTCCTCTCACAGAAATGAAAAGAAGTATATGAAAATTTAGCAATGTTTAGAAGAACTGTACATCACCAACAATAGGATCTGATATTATACATCACTCCATTCAATAACAGAAAAATACACATTCTTTTCAAATGTACATGGAACATTCACCAAAACAAACCATGTCCTGGGTTATAAAATAAACTTTAATAAATTTTTTTAGACTTAACTAAATAATGTTTAGTGATCATAATATAATTAAACTGAAAATCAACACCAGAAATATGTCTGAAAAATCCCCAGATACTTAGAAATAACACACTTCTAAACACTCCATGAGTCAAAGAGGAAAACTCAAATAAGAAAATATTTTGAACTGAACAAAAATGAAAATACAACAAGTGAAAATAGTGGAATATATCTATGATTTAGATATAAATATATCTATTTCAAATGAGCCATCCAAAAATCAATAATCTAAACGTGCACCTTAAGAAATGAGGGGAAAATGTGCAAAATAAAGCAAAGAGAAGTAAAATAATAATAATAAAGATAATAGCACAAATCAATAAAACTGGGGGCACAAAAAATTTTAGATCAATGAAATCAAAAGGTAGTTTCTTTACAAAGCTCAATAAACAAATAAACCTCTAGCTAGATTCATCAAACAAAAAAGAAAGAAGATACAAATTATCAATACCAGGAACAAAAGCATGGTTATTACTATTACTTCAAGAAATCAAATGGATAATAAATAAATACAGCAAAGAGTCCTATGCATATTAACTATACAACATAGAAAAATGCACCCAATTTAAGCTTTACACCATAATAAACCACTGCAGATGGTGATTGCAGCCATGAAGTTAAAAGACACTTACTCCTTGGAAGAAAAGTTATGACCAACCTAGACAGCATATTCAAAAGGAGAGACATTACTTTGCCAACTAAGGTCCGTCTAGTCAAGGCTATGGTTTTTCCTGTGGTCGTTATGGATGTGAGAGGCAGACTGTGAAGAAGGCTGAGTGCCGAAGAATTGATGCTTTTGAACTGTGGTGTTGGAGAAGACTCTTGAGAGTCCCTTGGACTGCAAGGAGATCAGCCCTGGGATTTCTTTGGAAGAAATGATGCTAAAGCTGAAACTCCAGTACTTTGGCCACCTCATGTGAAGAGTTGACTCATTGGAAAAGACTCTGATGCTGGGAGGGATTGGGGGCAGGAGGAGAAAGGGATGACAGAAGATGAGATGGCTGAATGGCATCACTGACTCAATGGATGTTGAGTCTGAGTGAACTCCAGGAGTTGGTGATGGACAGGGAGGCTTGGCGTGATGCAGTTCATGGAGTCGAAAAGGATCGGACACGACTGAGCAACTGAACTGAACTGATATATTGCAAAACAGCTACCACAATAACATCCTTCACATGACATAGTTAGTCTTGGTAATTTACTAACAGATTGTACTCTTTCAGTAGAAGTATAGTTGCTTCATATGTTTCACATATACAGTAAAGTGATTCAGTTTTATGCATATATATGAGTGTATATACATGTGATATATACATATATACATATTCTTTTTCAGATTCTTTTCCATTATAGGTTATTACAAAAAATATTGAATATAGTTCCCCGTGCTATACAGTGACCTGAAGTGAAAGTCACTCAACTGTGGCTGACTCTTTGCAACTCCATGGACTATACAGTCCATGGAATTCTCTAGGCCAGAATACTGGAGTGGGTAGCCTTTCCCTTCTCCAGGGGATCTTCCCAACCCCAGGATCAAAGCCAGGTCTCTTGCATTGTAGGCGGATTCTCTACTAGCTGAGCCACAAGGGAAGCCTGTGCTATACAGTAGTGTTTTGCTTTTTATCGAATTTATATGTAGTAGCATCAGCTAATCACAAATTCCCAACTGATTCCTCCCCTAACTGATCATACTTTCAGTTTAGTTCAGTTGTGTCCAATTGTTTGATACCCCACGAACTGCAGCACGCTAGTCCACCCTGTCTATCACCAACACCTGGAGTTCACTCAAACTCACGTCCATCGAGTCAGAGATGCCATTCAGCCATCTCATCCTCGATCGCCTGCTTCTCCTCCTGCCCCCAATCCCTCCCAGCATCAGAGTCTTTTAAAACGAATGAGTCAACTCTTCACATGAGGTGGCCAGAGTACTGGCTAAAGTTTCAGCTTTAGCATCGTTCATTCCAAAGAACACCCAGGACCGATCTCCTTTAGAATGGACTGGCTGCATCTCCTTGCAGTCCAAGGGACTCTCAAGAGTCTTTTCCAACACCACAGTTCAAAAGCATCAATTCTTCAGCACTCAGCCTTCTTCACAGTCCAACTCTCACATCCATACATGAACTGGAAAAACCATAGCCTTGACTAGATGGACCTTTGGTGATAAACTAATATCTCTGCTTTTGAGTATGCTATCTAGGTTGGTCATAACTTTCCCTCCAAGGAGTAAGTGTCTTTTAATTTCATGGCTGCAATAACCACCTACAGTGATTTTGGAGCTCAAGAAATTAAAATCTGACACTGTTTCCACTGTTTCCCCATCTGTTTCCCATGAAGTGATGGGACCAGATGCCATGATCTTCGTTTTCTGAATGTTGAGCTTTAAGCCAACTTTTTCACTCTCCACTTTCACTTTCATCAACAGGCTCTTTAGTTTTTCTTCACTTTCTGCCATAAGGGTGGTGTCATCTGCATATGTCAGGTTATTGATATTTCTCCCGGCAATCTTGATTCCAGTTTGTGCTTCCTCCAGCCCAGCGTTTCTCATGATGTACCCTGCATATAAGTTAAATAAGCAGGGTGGCAATACACAGCCTTGACGTACTTCTTTTCCTATTTGGAACCAGTCTGTTGTTTCATGTCCAGCTCTAATTGTTGCTTCCTGACTTGCATATAGGTTTCTCAAGAGGCTGGTCAGGTAGTGTGGTATTCCAATCTCTTTCAGAATTTTCCAGTTTATTGTGATCCACACAATCAAAGTCTTTGGCATAGTCAATAAAGCAGAAAGAGATGTTTTTCTGGATCTCTTGCTTTTTCCATGATCCAGCGGATGTTGGCAATTTGATCTCTGGTTCCTCTGCCTTTTCTAAAACCAGCTTGAACATCTGGAAAATCACGGTTCACATATTGCTGAAGCCTGGCTTAGAGAATTTTGAGCATTACTTTACTAGCATGTGAGATGAGTGCAATCGTGCGGTAGTTTGAGCATTCTTTGGCACTGCCTTTCTTTGGGATTGGAATGAACACTGACCTTTTCCAGTCCTGTGGCCACTGCTGAGTTTTCCAAGTTTGCTGGCATATTCAGTGCAGCACTTTCACAGATCATCTTTCAGGATTTGAAATAGCTCAACTGGAATTCCATCACCTCCACTATCTTTGTTCATAGTGATATTTTCTAAGGCCCACTTGACTTCACATTCCAGGATGTCTGGCTCTAGGTGAGTGATCACACCATCGTAATTATCTGGGTCGTGAAGATCTTTTTTGCACAGTTCTGTGTATTCTTGCCACCTCTTCTTAAAGTACCTTCTGCTTTTGTTAGGTGTATACCATTTCTGGTATGCGTTGCTCCTCTTGGCCATGGGGTGGCAGCCAAGAGGAGCAACCTCACGTCCAAAAAAGCAAAATGGCTGTCTGGGGAAGCCTTACAAATAGCTATGAAAAGAAGAGAAGGAAAAGCCAAGAAGAAAAGGAAAGATATAAGCATCTGAATGCAGAGTTCCAAAGAATAGCAAGAAGAGATAAGAAAGCCTTCCTCAGTGATCAATGCAAAGAAATAGAGGAAAACAACAAAATGGGAATGACTAGAGATCTCTTCAAGAAAATTAGTAATACCAAGGGAACATTTCATGCTGGATCATACTTTAAATAGGTTTAAATCAACATGCATCTTCAAAAGGGAAACTTCCTCTTATGCTTTTTAACTGATAAAAAAGGCTTTGCCTCCAAGTGAAAAGAATGTTAAGGCACCTGCAAGCAAAGAAGAGATTTGGGAGGAGGGCAAAAAATAGTTATTTTAACATTAAACCTGTTTTTAGCCCAGAGCCCAAAACAAGCTTAAAGGAGGCCTGAGCTAGGAAAAGATTTAAGAAAGTGCAGCTACTTTCACCTCCAGCCTGGATCATGCTCTCCTAGAGAATAAAGAGATGGCTCCCTTCCTTTTAATAAGGGTCAAGCCACAGGAGCTTCTGAGAGCTATGATGAACTCTTGTCATGCCCTAAAATCTACCCTTTTCTTCAGGCAAGCCTCCACTAAAAACACAAAACAGAATGGTGGCCCCTGGAGAACAGCTTATCAAGAGAGAAGCTTTTCCTCTCTCCATAACAGTGATCTCCAGTCTTATCTCTTGGACATTATGACTCTGCTTCTCATTTCTCTATAACTTCCCCTTTGCAGGCTAGCAAAATTTACCACCCCAAAATGTCTCTTTGGAATTTAGATTATTTAGAGTTGGAAGCAATCAAGGCCCAAAAGACTCAGGAAGAAGCTTTGACCTTTCCCCTCACTGCCTAAATTTAGACAGCAGACCTGTTTCTGGTACAGAGCTACAACAACCTGCAAACGATATGGGCTAGGTGTGATGGGGAAACTCAGTAGGGCCTAGAGATCAGAGTCCGCTCTGTCCCACTGTCACTGCGTAGGACAGCAAACATCTGTTTACCAAACATTTGCTTTCCCAGCTCCATATGAACTACCTTTTTTTCCAAAAACACTCCGCCCAACATGCTCTTTTGTATTCAACTGAAGATGGTATTTAAGTTTAGAGATTTGGCTATTTTGGTGAATTACTCAGTTTCCTGGGTCTCTCCAATGTATGTGCTGTGCTAAGTTGCTTAATCGTGTCTGACTCTTTGTAACCCTATAGACTGTAGCCCACCAGGCTCCTCTGTCCATGGTATTCTCCAAGCAACAACTGAGGTGGGTTGCAATGCCCTCCTCCAGAGGATTTTTACAGTGCAGGGATCAAACCCACATCTTTTATGTCTCCTAGATTGGCAGGCAAGCTCTTTACCACTAACAACACCTGGGAATCCCTGATGTACATGTGCTATTAAACTTTTTATTTTATTCTTTTAATCTGTCTCATGTCACTTTAATTCTTATTAAGAATTACCATCTAGTCTAAAATACGGTTTTTCCAGTAGTCAAGTATGGATATGAGAATTGGACTATAAAGAAAGCTGAGTGCTGAAGAGTTGATGCTTTTGAACTGTGATATTGGAAAAGACTCTTGAGAGTCCCTTAGACTGCAAGGAGCTCAAACCAGTCAATCCTAAAGGAAATCAGACCAGAATATTCATTGAAAAGACTGATGCTGAAGCTGAAGCTCCAATACTTTGGCCACCTGATTCAAAGAGTTGACTTATTGGAAAAGACCCTGATGCTGGGAAAGACTGAAGGCAGGAGGAGAAGGGGGCAACAGAGTATGAGATGGTTGGATGGCATCACCCACTCGATGGACATGAGTGTGAGTAAGCTTCAGGAGATGGCAAAAGACAGGGAAGACTGCAGTGGCTTCAGTCCATGAGGTCTCAAAGAGTCAGACATGACTGAGGGACTGAGCGACAACAAAGCAGAATCACAGCAGATGGTTCTTGGACATGAGTCCGTCTTCTCCCCAGTTGCCAGTCCTCTTATTAAAGCAATCTTTCCTTTCCCAACTATGAGTACTGGCTATTGAGAGGCAAACAGCTAAACATGAGTTCAGTAACAAACGTTAAGGATTACTATTTTGAGCTAAGGGCAATCAAAACTCAGCAGATTCTTGAAAGCTCTTCTGCCTCTCCCTCAATTGCCTAAATTTATATAAGGGAGAAAGCTACTAAGAGAGATATCCTTTTACCTAAGAAACTTATCTGCATAATAGGACTACCTGTTGTTTTTTTTTTTAATTCCCCAAATATCTCCTCCCACTTCCTGTGAGTGGCATTCCTCCTCTTTGCATTCCCAGATCCCTCTCCTTTCCCTGGCTCAGAATTGAATATAAGCTTCAATTACCAGCTGCCTTTTGAGTCTTCATATCTTTCTGGGGCTCCCACAAGCACATAATTAAATCTTCCTCCTATTAATCTGTCTTACATTTATTTATGCATTAGGCCAGCCAGAGAATGTAAAAAGGAAGAAGAGAAATTTTGCCCACCCTTAAAATATTCCTTCTCTGCTGTGATCACAGAATGTGACTCACACAGATACTCAAAGGGGCTTCTTTTAACCACCACTTTCATTTTACTGCTATGGTCCCTCCCTTTTCTAAACCCTACAGAATTCTGTACGTTATTTTTATCTAGTTTTTATCACACCCCTCCAAGTAAAATCGCAATTTTTATATATTTCCTTATTAATAGGAGGTGACACAAAGTTCCTTTGGGGATAAGGTTGTTATTTGAAATATCTTATTCTCACTGTGTCACTAGAATAGATATTATAAATTAACTTTGAATTAACTTGACTACAACAGCCATGGAATTATTTGCACTAAAAACCGTTTATATTCACTAATCCAAATGTCACAGAATTTTAGAACAAAAAAATTCACTAATACTATGAACCCACATTATTAGTTTATAAGAAAACCAAGGCTTCCAGACATAAAGAGACTCCCAATAGGTTTTGTTTTGTTTTTTTAACTACTTACTGAGGAAAAGGTTTATCTGTCACACTTATTTCATATAAAAATTCAAAACACTGCATGTACTAAATCCAAGATATATGATACACATTACATCTCTATACCAGAATAAGTGACCCCTTCTCAATCAAATGTAAATTTCACTATGTCATTTAAGGCCAGATGCTCAAAAAACTAAACATAACTTGTTATTACTATTAGAGTTTAAAAATCTCCATAATAATCAGCAACCCATTTTTTTTCCAGAAAATTTGTTCATCATAATAAACAGATGTGGTTACAGAAATCTCAGTTTAAATTATTTAAACCTTACTAATTCTACAACATATGTTTTGTATTTCAAGAAATGTCAAGCTACATTAAAATATGTTGTATTGGCCTCAAAATGTTTTGCATTTCCTGAATCAACCTCATGTAAATAACATTTCTTAAGATTACCTTTAAAATGAATATAAATATTTCTTTCTTCATAACACTATCTTTTCTCTTTAACTGCCTCCGATTGCTCTTTATAGTTTATCATAAATTTATAAATGAAGGACTTAAGAACCACCCCCTACACGTTTTCAGAGCTGCTGAGTCAGCTGACCCCTTGAGAACTGAGGTCTATTTTACAATAACTTCACCTAATCAGCTATTTTTCTTGAAAATATCTTATTTATAAGTATTCTTAACTTATGAAATAAAGATTACTGTATTCACTGAAGTGCTGCTTTTTCCAAGCTCCTATCTCCATAAGCCTCCACACTTTTATCACTAATATAACTTTGCTGTTATCAATTTTTACTAAATTTTGATACCAGCGCAAAGTAGAACATATTTTTATAAAGGACAACACAGCTAAGAATGTTGCACACCATGACTGGCAACAAAATCAATTATCTCAGTCCATAGAAAATAATTTCATTTCAACATTTCAAACAACTATTACTTTAAGAGTAATGCCATAGTCTTAAGTGCAAGAATATTATCTATACCTTAAGAAAGTATATTTGACTATGAAATGAGCAAAATTTCCTTATTTAAATACCAATTAGGTTGCTAGTTCACCATCATTAGTGATGATGATGAACTTGTCACATTAGTCTCAAGTGAGAAGCCTTTTGTTTTTACTTATTAAATTTTCAACACACTAGAAGAATTTATATCTTTAGATAAGAGGATCATTTATTCCTCACTAATAGGCCACTTGATAACATGGCCTTGGTAATGTGTGATTTCTTAAACTCCACACAAATGAAAGACAAGGGAGAGGTGCCAATACTTAATGAAAAAAACCCAAGTCAAGGTGCTTACCATTTTGCTTTGCTTCACAACTGGCTTATTACTTTTAAATGCATTGCAAAAGAATACATATAGAGCTAAGGAGTCTCTCCTTTCTGGTTTACAATTTCAAAACTTAAAATACCAATTTTTCATATCTCAAAACACTAATTTTTCAGACCTTAGAAACACTAATTTTTAAGATCTGGATAATGGGAAAGATTGAAGACAAGAGGAGAAGGAGATAACAAGAAGATGACATGCTTGGATGGCATCACCAAATGAATGGACTGAGCAAACTCCAGGAAATAGTGAAGGACAGGGAAATCTGACATGCTGCAGTTCATGGAGTCACAAAGAGTCAGACATGACTTAGTGACTGAACAACAACAAAAACAAATTTTCAGAATAAATCCTTTTAACTCAACTAATAATTCAAGTTTTCGATGAAGGCTTATAATAAACAATCTATTCTCATTTCAGTACCCAGAATGAAAGCCTGCTTTATTCAATTTTACTTCCTTTGATGTAGTCTCATAGTAAGATACACTCTATAGCACAATGCCAACCAAACCTGAAAGTAAATGGTAACAGCTGAATGTCTTATAGTTCTTTAGGCAAAATAAGACCAGCAGAACATAAAATTATTCAATGATTTTAAAAAGTATAAAACAAAACAAAAAAATACTACAAAAGTTATATTCTGATAACCTTCTTATGAAAGAATCCTGCCAATAAACACTTTATGGATGATGGAATACACAGCATTTATTTTTAGTAATAAGAAAAAAAGAAAAATAATTCATCAAATTACTTCTTAAGCAATTTTGTAATGTAGCAGTAGGTGATGTCACCATAGTTTAAAGACATGAGTATCTTCAATTCATTATGAATTCTATTTTGGGGTATTTCAAAACTGTCATTTAAGGGAATTCCCTGGCGGCTCAGTGGTTGGGACCCCAACACTCTCATTGTTGAGGGCCTGGGTTCAACCCCTGGTTGGGGAACTAAATCCCATGTGGTAGAGCCAAAAAACACAAAAGCAAACAAACAAACAAACAAAATTGCCAATAAAAAAATCACTCTGAATGACACAGTAATAAGGAGATAATATTTTAAGCATTAGAACCTTCCAAAATTCTCATTCTGCTTCCAGCTGTTCTGGAAGTCCTCCCATAAATTAATAATTTAAAAAAAATACCAAGTGATGCACAATTTCTATTTTAATGAGATATAATTGATATATAACATTGTGTAATCTATACAATGTCTTGACTTGATACATTTATATACTGCAATACGATTACCGTTATAGCATTAGCCAACACCTCACATCAGTACCATTTTTTTCCTGTGGTAAGAATAATTATGATCTAATCCCTTAACAACTTTAAAATTTATAGTACACTACAGCCAACCCTTAGTATCTATGGAAAGACTGGATTCAGGACCTCACTGTGGACACTGAAATCTACAGATGCTCACATACCTCAAATAAAATGATATAGTACAGTTGGCTCTGCGTACCTGAAAGTTCTCCATCCACAGATTCAACCAACCAGGAACTAAACCATAGACTAATCCAAACACCAAATAAACACTGGTTGAATCCACTCTTGAGGAACCCATGGGAAAAGGGCCCACTAGATTGTTGACTATAATCACTAAGTTTTGTATTAGACCTCCAGAATGATTTTTTATCTACTAATTTACAGTTCCTACATAATTTCTTAACTATAGCATTTCAGCAGAAAGAAATGAGTTCACTTTTACAGTATCGGCTATGTCATTCCTCTAAATGTTGGCAACAAAAGGTTTTTGGCACTTGCAACCATATTTTGATGAGGTATTCACTCAGCAAAATCACTAGCAAAGGGATAGACTTCCAAATCCAGGAAAAAAAAAAAACCAGAAAAAAGACTGAATTTTCCATAAAAAGAAAATTTAAAAAAAATTTTTTTTAGATCAAATTGCCAACATCCACTGGATCATCGAAAAAGCAAGAGAGTTCCAGAAGAACATCTATTTCTGCTTTATTGACTATGCCAAAGCCTTTGACTGTGTGGATCACAAGAAACTGTGAAAATTCTTTGAGAGACGGGAATACTAGACCACCTGACCTGCCTCTTGAGAAACCTGTATGCAGGTCAGGAAGCAACAGGTAGAACTGGACATGGAACAACAGACTGGTTCCAAATAGGAAAAGGAGTACATCAAGGCTGTATATTGCCACCCTGCTTATTTAACTTATTTAACTTATATAACTTATATGCATCATGAGAAACACTGGGCTGGAGGAAGCACAAGCTGCAATCAAGATTGCTGGGAGAAATATCAACAACCTCAGATATGCAGATGACACCACCTTTAAGGCAGAAATCGAAGAGGAACTAAAAAACTTCTTGATGAAAGTGAAAGTGGAGAGTGAAAAAGTTGGCTTAAAGCTCAACATTCAGAAAACGAAGATCATGGCATCTGGTCCCATCACTTCATGGGAAATAGATGGGGAAACAGTGGAAACAGTGGCTGAATTTATTTTCGAGGGGGGGAGCTCCAAAATCACTGCAGATGGTGACTGTAGCCATCAAATGAAAAGACACTTGCTCCTGGGAAGGAAAGTTATAACCAATGTAGATAGCATATTCAAAAGCAGAGACATTACTTTGCCGACTAAGGTCTGTCTAGTCAAAGTTATGGTTTTTCCAGTAGTCCTGTATGGATGTGAGAGTTGGACTATAAAGAAAGCTGAGCACCAAAGAACTGATGCTTTTGAACTCTGGTGCTGGAGTAGACTACTGAGAGTCCCTTGGACTGCAAGGAGATCCAACCAGTCCATTCTAAAGATCAGTCCTGGGTGTTCATTGGAAGGACTGATGTTGAAGCTGAAAATCCAATACTTTGGCCACCTCATGCGAAGAGCTGACTCACTGGAAAAGATCCTGATGCTGGGAAAGGTTGAGGGCAGGAGAAGGAGACGACAGAGGATGAGATAGTTGCATGGCATCACTGGGAGTTGGTGATGGACAGGGAGGCCTGGCGTGCTGCAGTTCATGGGGTCGCAAAAAGGCAGATATGACTTAGTGACTGAACAATTATCCCCACTGCCATCGCCTTTATTCAAGCATTCATCATTTCGTATTTTGGCCACAACAGCCTTCCTACTTCACATTCATCGCCTCCAGTGTCAATATCCTTTTCACTGCTGCCAGACTGAACTTTGCCAATTATAAACATACTGTCATTCTGAGCTTAAAATTCTCCCAACCTGAGGATAAAGTACTAAGCATAGCAATGACCTACCTATTCAGAATAATTACCCACCATGCCCACTGATGCTTCAGTAATATAGCAATATCTAATCTCCTAAAGATCTTCAACATATGTTGCATCAGAGCTGTATGAACTGACTCAACTATTCTCTCTGACTAAAATGCCTTTCTCTGTCTTACCACAGTTCAAACTCCTGACCTTTCTACAAGAGTTAGTTATTCATTTATTGGTTAATTTATTCTTTCATTTATTTTAGGCTTAAGATACAAAAGAGTCTGTCCAAAGAGAATACAGACTAGATAGAAGACAAGAAGTATTAATAACAATAATAGCCAACACTTATTGAGCATGTAACAGGTGATAAGTACTGTCCTAATGGGCCTCACATGAATTCATATTTAATCACCATCAGAGCTATGATATTGTATATAATAAGAAATACGTATTCTGGTCTTCATCCTGGCTCCTGAAACAGCACCATAGCAATAAAGATGAAAGAAACAACTTTTGTTACAATATTTGATTTTTATTCATTTTTTGAAATAGTTCCAGGGAATCCCCTGGTGGTCCAGTGCTTAAGACTCCATGCTTCCACTGCAGAGGGTGTGGGGTTGATCCCTGGTAGGAAAACTAAGATCCCACATGCTGCAAGGTGCCACCAAAAGAAAACAAAAAATCTTGAACCATGAAATAGTTCCAGAGCAATAAAGGTAAAATGAGCATTTTTTGTTATTTCTAGTGAGCTTCTTTCAACTACAGCTGAATTTATGTTCATGAGGTTAACTTCTAGAAAGCCTCAAGGACATGCGGGCTGGGAACAGCGCAGGTGGATGCCAGGGGAATCTATCACATTGATTTGAGGGTTGGAACTTTTAGCCCTGCTCCACCAGCCTGCATGGAGGGGAAACGGACTGGTGCTTGAGTTAATGGCTAACAGTCAATGATTTACTCAATTGTACCTACAGAATGAAGCACCCAAAAAACCCCTAACTTAGCTGTTCAGAGAACTTCTGGATTGGTAAACAAGTGGAAGTACTGAGATGGTGGCAAGACTGTATATCCCCGATACCTTGCACTATGCATCTCTGCTAGCTGGCTGTTCCAGAGTTGTATCCTTTTCTAACACCCTGTTAATCTATTAAGCAAACTGTTTTCCTGAGTTCTGTGAGTCATTCTAGCAAATCATCAAACCTGAGAGGGAGGTTGTGGGAACCTCCAAATTATATCCGGTTGGTCAGAAACACAGGTGACAACCTAAACCTGCAGTTGGTATCTGAAGTAAGGAGGAGGGGAACAGTTCTGTGGGACTGAGCTCTTAAACTGTGAGGTCCATGCTAACTCCAGGTAGTGTCATCACTGACCTGAAGGCCAGCCAACTGGGGTCAAGTTGGAGAATTAATTGGTATAGGGAAAACTCCCACCCGTCTAGTACCAGAAATGAAGTGGTGGGAACAGTAGTAAAGGAAACAGTTTTCTTTACACAAATCTCAGCTGGTATAATAAAAATCCCCACTTCGGGGATGAGGGGTATCTTGCCTAAGGCTAGTATCTAGGAAATAGGGGGAAGCAGGGACTCAGTCCTAGGAACCTGACTCCAATCCAAGTTGACAAGTATGATTAGTGAGTGTCACTCCTGCACTGTTCACACACTTTTACTACTGCATGAGTCACCTAGTAGGACAATCCTTTCACCATTACATTCTTCACTCTTTAAAGACAAGAGAACATGCATTATTCATTCACATATCCCCAACGCTATCATGCTAAAGGTACTCAATAAAAATTTAATAAACAAAGCACTGAAATCATTTCTAAAATGATAGTGGTATCTCAGCAAACTAATTTTACTTATTATGATACAGGCCTTTGACCCTCTTAGTTTAGTAATACTTCATATCAAGCATGAATGCACTCTTGATTTCTGGATCTTGACCCCTACTAAAATCTAGCTGAAGGAGAGCATCTTATTAAACAATGAGGTCAATAAGATTGGTAAAAGTTACTAAGGTCTATTTCCTGGTAACAGGCAGCAAAGCTTTAAGACAGTGGAATAAGCATCCAACAGTAAAATATGGGATGTTAGTTAGCAATAAAAAGGCTTTTAAAGCAAGAGATCTTTCTGGCAAACCATTTTCAAGTGCCTCCATGTAAGCACAGTGCTCTTCTCACATCAGCATTATACAAAAAGAAGTTTCAGCAGCTAAGAACCCGTTTTCTTAGAAAAGGAATCAGTCGTTCCATTTCCAAGGTTTCCAATGTTACAAATCCTTCCATTTTCTTATAACATCTTCATATACTATATACCTAATCTAATCAGTGATGTCAACAAAGATGATACAAAGAAAGACAAGTGATACAACAAAAATGATCACTGCTTATAAGGAAAATTTTTCAGGAAAAACAATACTAGTTTTAGTGTTACAGCTAGTATATTTTCCACTTCTCATAAACATTTCAGAAGGACAAGTTTTAGGGCAAACTGCTTAGGCTTAATTTCTGATCTATCACCTAATAAAAACCTTCCTGTGCCTAACAGTTTATCTAAAAAATGGCATTAATAAAGCTACTTACACCTCAACAGTGGCAGGCTACAGTCCATGGGATCGCAAAGAGTCAGACACAACTGAGCAACTAACAACACTACACTGCATCTCAACAGAGTTGTACTGAGGAGGTACACCATGCAGGACACTCTCTTTAAATAATGGTTGCTATCATTACTGTTGCTCATAGTAACAGTCAGCAAGTTGCTATTGTTCTTTCCAACAAGAATGGAGAGATCTCCTTGAATATACGGAATACGGAGTAGAAAACACAGAAAAACCTCATCATAGAACTTAACCTGTTGCTATTTATAGACTACTCTACCCAACAACTGCAGAATACATGTTCCTTACAAGTACTCTGGGAACATTCACCAAAATAGGCCATGTCTTGGGTACCTAAGTCTCAACAACTTAAAAAGATTCAGATCTCAGAGTATGTTCTCTGTTCAAAATGAAATTAAAACTCAGATTAAGAAAGATATCTAAAAATTTTGCATATATCTGGAAATCAAACAATGTATTTCTGAAGAACTCATGTGTCACAAAAGAAATAAGATGGGAAATCAGAATATACATTTCAAATTTATGAGTACACAAAAGATCAAGTTTTTATGGGTACAGCTAAAGCAGAAGTTAGAAGGAAATTATAATCTTAAAAATTAAAAGATTTTAGGGAAAAAAGATATTAGTAACAAATGTTTTTAAAAATCTTCACATGAATTAACTAGACAAACAAGTTAAATCCAAAGAATAAAAAAAGGAATCAACAGAAGAAAAAACAGAAAAACAATAGAAAAATGAAAGTACACCAAAAAAGGT
>SJYC01034168.1:0-18552 GCA_006408675.1 Madoqua kirkii | reverse complement strand
CCCACAATGCCCATAATATATATTAACCCTCAGGAAAATCACTGACCAAAGCTCTAATGAAACAGCTCTGTGTAATTTTCATATATATATATATATATACTCTCTACATACATAACGTATAAAATATTCTCTCTGTATATACTCCATGTATACATACAGTATATTTATACATACTATAAATATATTACAAATATACATATACTATTTATAGTATATATACACTACAAATACATGTAATTTTCAAATATATACTCTATATATAGTGACAGTCTCTCAGTCGTGTCTGACTCTTTGCAACCCCATGGACTATACAGTCCATGGAATTCTCCAAGCCAGAATACTGCAGTGGGTAGCCTTCCACTTCTCCAAGGGATCGTCCCAACACAGGGATCAAACCCAGGTCTCTGACATTGCAGGCTGATTCTTTACCAGCTGAGTCACAAGGAAAGCCTATACTCTATATATAGCACACAAAATACTCTATATATACACTATATATAAATATATATATACATATACATACTATAAATATACTCCAGCATTCTTGCCTGGGAAATCTCATGGACAGAGAAGCCTGGCAGGCTATGGTTCACAGGGTCAAAAAGAGTTGGACACAACTTTGCACCTGAGCACATACTATAAATATATATATTTAATATACATCAGAGCCCTCGCAAGTGCTTTTCTAGACAACAGTATACTATTGTAAGTGAACATTTCAGCTACCATTTAAAATGCTTACTTGCTACAGCCGCCTTTAAATTTTAATCTAGAATCTTCTAGGCCAGTGTCTATTGGTTTTCTTTAGTTTCACTATGATAGGTTGATGGACAACTGGGAGTTGGTGATAGACAAGGAAGCCTGATGTGCTGCAGTCCATGGGTCGCAGAGTTGGACACAACTGAGCGACTGAACTGAACTGATGATAGGCTGATACGGACTTAATTTACCCTTTTGAAATTCATTGGGCTTTTTGAACCTTCGTTTCATTATTCCATTTAACTACATTGTTTATTTTTAAATTATTTTAAAATTTACAAAATTTATTTCATCTGCAATTTTCAGTTCTCAGTTAAAAGGAAAGTTCAAATAATCAAGTATACCATTAGAAGAAACCTTCAATAATTTCTTTTTAACCACTATACAACATTTAAAATCATCAAAAGAAGAATAACTCCATTTTAAAATAAGTACCAGAATATTTTTTAAACATAGCAAAACCACATTGTCCATAGTGCAAATTTTATAATAAATATTGAGTAATCTTTTAGTAAAAGTCACCTTTTGGAGTTTCTTCATTAAGTGCCAGAAATATTGGTGCATTGGGGTTCCACATGCCAGTGATAACATAAGCTCTCCCATCACAGCTCTTTCCCATGGATTCCTATGACATTTCAAACAGAAATCACTGAGAATATTTATACCCCAAAAATCATCATTTTAACTTATACCTTACTTTAAGCAATCCAATTAATTAAATTTAAATTTACACTCAAGGCATTTATTTTCTTGTTAAATTTTTTTCACTCTACAGAAGCATTTCTTTAAATATTAAATTCTCCTGCAGCTTTCTCCAGCATTTCTATTTAGAGACACATACTCTAGGATAAAAGGTATGCACTTAGATGCTGACTCACAAAATTTATACCCCAAAAATCATCATTTTAACTTATACCTTACTTTAAGCAATCTAATTAATTAAATTTAAATTTACACTCAAGGCATTTATTTTCTTGTTAAATTTTTTTCACTCTACAGAAGCATTTCTTTAAATATTAAATTCTCCTGCAGCTTTCTCCAGCATTTCTATTTAGAGACACATACTCTAGGATAAAAGGTATGCACTTAGATGCTGACTCACAAAAACACAGTATTGGTATAAAGTTATATTTAACTTTATCTTAGGCTGGTTGTCAAAATATCACATACACAGACATACAAGGATATCCGAAGTGAGAATTAAGCTAATCACAGGAAAATTTAAAAATTTTTCTTCTAATGTTCTAAATTTTAATATATTCTTAAAATAACTAATTTCCTTTGTCACAGTTAACGCCTTTAAAGTTAATACTTTTCTATTGTCTATATGCCAGATATATGGACACTTTCTTACAATCATAAATCAATATTAGGAGACTAATAGTGTAGGTTGTTAACTATCTTCCTCTACCCTTATATTTATTCTCCTTCTTCCATTCTCTCTTTCTCTTCTCTTCTCTTCTTCCTCTTCACTTCCTCCACCCCTAAAGACTTTTACCAAGCCAGCTCTTGATTTTCACGAAAGCAGAAACTTCTATAGTGAAAGCAAGGGCATAATCAGTTGTGTATATGTATGTGCATGTGGTGTGGGGGAGCTTAGAGGTTGTCCATGGGAGAAAAGCACACAGTATACAAATATAAGCATTTGTAAAAGAATATTATTATCTACAATACTTTCAATTTTCTGTACCAATTTCCTCATATTATGAATGGAGAGAGCTAAAAAGGTCAGGCTAGAAGACAAAAAAGTTTTTTTTTCAGTATTTCCCACACACAGATGCTTCTCTGAATCCTTATGAAACTATTTCAGTCAGTTGGTAATTACTATGTACATTTTTCTACTATACTGGTGATAGCTCACTAATCAGACTGTAAAGCAGAGGAGAAAAACACTCAAGACCATGTAAAGGAAATCCACTCAGTACCTCCAACGCACTTTCATATTCATATTCATTCTCTTTCCCTGTCTCCCTCCCTCCCTTCCATGTGCCTATCCTCTTTCTCTACTGTCTAATTAGACTCCCATTCAGAGCAAGAATGACCTCAAAATATCTAGTTCATTTCTGGACAAGAGCTTATGCTATGCTTGAGTCCAAAAAATGAGCTAGGCCAATCAAATTCTTTCAATTAACAAATACCAAGGAAAGTAGGCAGTCAGCTGTAGGGCTGAAAGGTTTTGATACAAAAATGACAGATCACATGCAAAATGAAGTTATTACTGAATTTAAGGTAGGGGAAAAGAAAGAACAGCAGAGTATTAGTGAACTGCTAAAGTGTTAAGCAAGAAACGGAGAAAACAAGCACACACACACAAAAAAATCCTTAAAAATAATGAATCATGTAGTCAAGAAACAAAGGCACATACAAAGGAGGTGAGTTGCAGGGGCAGAAAGAGTGGGGAACCTAGAGAGAAGGGCAGAGAAGAGACAGGGAGGGAGAGAAAGGGCAAGGAGGGAAAAGGGGAGGAGGGGGGAAAAAGGAGAGGTGGTCAATGGAGGGAGGGAGAAAGGGGGAGCAGAGCACCAGAGGCTGTGAGAACAGGGGCAGCGCCTAAGAAGGAGGCTCAGTGAAAGAGCAAGCCCATGCGGGGAGGGGAGGCAGACAGGAAGAGACCAGACAGAGACCACTGTTCAGGGTCAGGTCTAATTTCATCAAGGTCAATAACCTCTTTTGTTCTTCAGGTGCTCTAACTAAATCTTTGTTCCCTGTAAGCAAAACACCCTAACCAAATCAAACATATTTTTATTTCTCTTTAGTCTTCACAACCACAAAAATATTGTCTCATACATTAAAAGCCCTCAATAATAAGTTTCTCCTCAAGTCATTTCTGTTATTGTACTAGGTGTTTCTATTACATAGCCTGGCTTGCTCCCATCCCCTTATGAAGAGACTTTCACAATCTTTGTTCTAGAGTTCTTTCCCAGCTTCTCTGCAGGCTTCCCTCCCCTGAGAAGGCTGACAAGACCAGGGACATCAGGGAAAGAACATCTGGACAACAAATATCTCTGCCCCGAAGAGGCCAGGCTGGAACCACCAGATGCCCTCCTCTTATGAAAATAAACCAGGAAATATAAACAGAATACGGCACTTTGCAATGGAACATAAGCTGAAAAATCACATACAAAGCCGTGAATGAACTGTGAAGTTATGAGTAAGCTGAAGGTATGAGGTCAAGTAGGGACAGCAGGGTAAAGCACACAGATGTTATCAGGAGAAGGAGACAACACACAAAGAAAGAAAGAAACATAAGTTCTCGCTAATCCATTCATTCCTTAAGCACATATGAGCCTACTATGAGTTACGCTCTATGCCTGTGAGTATCCGGCAAAGAAAACAAGAGAACAGTCCTGACTTTACAGAGCTGACAGGCTAATGATTTCCAAAGAGCAGTTTGTGACCCATTTGTGGATCATAAAATCAAGTTAGTGGATTATGATCACATTTTTTAATCAAGTAGAAGAAAAAAACAACAGATTTCATCAAACATGAGTTATTTCATAAACTTCCCTATTTCTTAAATTTCATAATTTAAGATTTCATAAAAATTTTACTTCAGCTTTTTTTAACATTTATAAGTGTATTAGATTATAATGTAAATTTTATTTCTGAGTCCAACTGCTGGCCTAGTGTCTCAATAGTTAATTATAAAGATCCAGAAACTTTCTGGACTTCCCTGGTGGCTCAGACAGTAAAAGCATCTGCCTACAACGCAGGAGATGTGGGTTCAATCCCTGGGTCTGGACAATCCCCTGTAGAAGGAAATGGCAACCCACTCCAGTACTCTTGCCTAGAAAATCAATCCCATGGACGGAGGAGCCTGGTAGGCTATAGTCCATGAGGTCTAGAGTCAGACTCAATTGAGGAACTTCACTTTCTTTCACAAACTTTCTGAGGCATCTCTAGGGTTATAAATTGTGTTCCAGTTCCATGAAATCTGACTCTACTCAGTTTTCACCTCTTTTGGTACTGTCCTGTTCAGCTTTTCCTACATATCAATGGTTGTAAATCAAAAATTCTCATTTCCTTATTCCTACACTATAAGTATCTTCAAAACTATTCTCATTGCTAGGAGAAAATTCAGAGTCCATTATCTGCACCTCCCAAAAGAACTTAATTAATTTTATTTATGTGATTTTGTTTATATACTATGCATAATATATATAATTCAGCTGACTAAAAATATATTTTGTTTATAAATATAGCTTTCTTTTTCATGTACATTTTATATTAAACAAAATTTATAAATGTATAGAAAAGTCTCAGCTCATCCTTCTCACTTAGCATTCAGGGAACAAAGTAGGCACTGCTCAAAAACTATTCAAGTCAAACAGAAAAGCCTCATAAATTCTGAAGTTCAATTGTACCCTTTTTCAAAGTTTGTCAGAATAAAGTGCAAGGGGAAATCTGTTTTCAAAGAGTTCATGTATTTAGATATGTCATAGAAGTATTAATACCTTGCTCTAGAGGGCAGAACTAAGACACATTAGGCAAAGTTACAAGGAATATGATCTCAGGTGATTACAAAGGTGTAACCTGTAATAACCACAGCTGTCCCACAGTCTTCATTATAAGGTAATGAGTTCATTTTTATTAGACGTAGTCTGGTTAAAGCTCAGTAACTGTGTATTAAGATACCATGAAGACTAATAGCATTGGGTAACAACAAATCACAACTGCTGATTATTGTACATACAAGCCCTCCAACTTGATCAACTATTTGTTGCACTGGTAAGCCCACTGCTCCCTCTAGGAGCTTCATTGCTGACAAGCCTTTGATTTCAGTATGGATTCTCAAAGGTGGAGGGATGCACTACATGTGAGGGGAGATCAGAAGCTCACGCCAGGTCTCTATGTATCTGCCAGTGAGTCATCTTAATCTTTTAAACTCTGCAAAATCATTACTAATTAGGATCTAGGAGCTGATAAGTATTTAATGTCCTTGAAACTACCTCCTCACAGAATTTTCAGTGCTCCAAAATGTATATCTCTCCTTAAGCAAAACCACCTGCATTACTTTTATGCTATAAAAATGGATGGAAGAGAGATGAACCAATAGCTAATTTGTTTTCACATTTAATGTAACTGGTTGTCCTTACCTTACCTATGCAAGCAATGCTTCCTCGCTATTTCTGTGGCTCACTGCACCAACTCTATGAGAGCATTTAACCCAATGATATCATTACAGATTTAAAGATCTGTTTCCATCACAAGATTATGAACCCAAAGATGTTAGAACTTTATTTCCATATCTGTAATGCCAGCACACCACACAATACTTGGCATACAATTAGGTGCTCAAAAATACTGAATAAACCATCCTGCCACCACTAAAAAATCAATTATCATAAAATAAAGAAAAAGTTCATATAATTTGTGATATTTAAATGACATTTGCAAAATACAGCTAAAAGGAGAACATGTAGTGCTACCTAAAAAAAAAAATCTCATTTAAGTAAAGAACTGTATATTTATGCTGAAATAACTATTTCTTATAACATTTCTAAACCATGAACTGGATGTTTTCATTAACTACACTATTATCAGGTATTTGTTTAAAAGTTAAGATGGCTTGCCAATTTTACATCAAAAACCAGCTGTTGAATATATATTAACCTTCAAGGGCATTCCTTAAATGAATACCACTTCCATAGTAAATATACTTTGCTAATGAAAGATAATCAAGAAGGAAAAATTCAGAAAGGGAAATGCTTTAAAGAAAACAAATGCATCCATCACAATACTCAAATTAATATCAATAATACTGCATTAAAATAAATGGAAGGAACCATATCCACTTTGGATATGCCTATTAGAATCATGTACTTGTTGTTTTGGGCTCAAAGAAAGGATATTTTCCTAAGAAGTCAAATAGATGAGTAGATGAACTTTTTCATAACAGTATCCTTTTATCTGCTTTCAACTTGCATATGATTCTTTCTACAAAACTTTTTAACTCCTAAGTTTCTCCCTCATTTTAAGTATGGGGATCCAAATTAAATGACTCTATCACACTGCTGAAAGTCAGAAGTAATTTTGACAAAATGACAAGATTTCAAAATAGAATATACTTTAAAAACATAAAATAACTATCATCTATACTTGGTTAAGGTGCTAAAGATTTTCATTACCATATCCAGTAAATGCATGTCACTGTTCTTCACGTTTCGACCTGGGCTTAATAACATTCCAAAACATCTGAAAATATTGGGGGGGGAAAAAAGAAGAAATGAGGTATCAAGAATATATAGAAGCCCAGTGAGCAAAAGCCTTTTAATAGTAACTATACAGTCTAGCTCTATACTTACAAATAACATTTTTTAGAGAAACATCACAAATAAGAATCCATCAAGATACATAATAAAATCACACAGAAATAAATTATTTAAATTCCCAGATCTCTATTTCTGCTTCTGAAAGATTACCAATGAACAGAAACTGTGATAAAAATAGCCACAAATTGTTAACTGAAACAAAATACAATATTGAGACATGAACTAATTTCTAGGTAAAAATTAGAGATTGTTTGCCTTAGAGTTATTCCAAACATATTGATCAACTAACCTAATTAAATTAAAAGTAAGAAAACTTAAAAAAATTAGAATAAAACACTGTACTCTCTCTTTGCATCAAGCCACGTTAATACAGTCACCTGGCCCTCCACAGTCATGTTCACTGAGTAGACTACCAATACTACATCTTCAGTTTGAAAAAAAAAAAGTTATATGAAACTCATTACTAAAAAATGCTATTATGCTAGTGAAGATACTATCTAGAATATAATATATTATTACATACTTATTCTGTGCCTCCTGATGCTAAGGAAGTTTAAGGAATCCAATTAACACTATCACTTTATTTGTAAAGGGTTTTCATCAACTATAAAATTCATTAAACCTTTCTTTATATTTGTTATGGTATTATTTTTTTCTTTATTGTTAGAAAATGTAAACTCCAGAAAAGTTAATTTACTTAAACTCATGGCTATTATATACCTCTTATACTCAAGAGGCAATGTGATCTATCTACAATGCGCCTCTCTGCCAACAATGTATAGCCACACTTACTAGAATAGAGTAGTTTCTATTACAGCTTTCCAAACGTTAAAAATATGCTATGGAGCATTTTATAAAAGGAGTAAAGAATATAAACAAACTAAATGTAAGATTTTCTAAATTTCAAAATAGTGGCAGCTGAGCAGTCAATACTAAATCTGATCCTTGTTTACCAAAGGTTTACTTTTCCAATGGCAAGGTTTTTCCTTCCATGAACAAGACAGAGAATGGTCCTATGCAAATAAGAGCTTAATAAGTGGTAAAACAATATTTACTTCCTGTAATATTTGAGGATACCTTCCAAAAGTCATGTAAAAATGATCAAGTATATAATAAAGATACAACAGTCAGTAAGCTTTGAGGAAAACCTTCCAAACACACTATTGTAGCAGTGAGAAAAATATAATCAACTAAAATAAAGATAATTATAACCTGATACTCTTAATTTTAATATGCTTCCTATACATTGCCATGAACTTTAAACTCACGTAACACTGTCTATACAAATTAAATATTAACTAATCAGCTACTTCATTGTACCATTTCTAATTGTGCCTTAAATTCTTTATAACTATGGAAAATAGTGGAGATTTCTTTAAAAACTGAGAATAAAACGCCACAGGACCCAGCAATCCCACTGCTGGGCATACACCCTGGGAAAACCAGAACTGAAGGAGACAAATGTACCCCGATGTTCACTGCAGCACTGTTCACAACAGCTAGGACACGGAAGTAACATAAATGTCCATCAGCAGACGAGTGGATAAAGAAGTTGTGGTACAAATGCACAATGGAATATTCCTCAACTATAAAAAGGAATACATTTGAGTCAGTTCTAATGAGGTGGATGAAACTGGTGCCTATTATACAGAGTGAAGTGAGTCAGAAAGAGAAAGACAAATACTGTACATTAATGCATGTATATGGAAGGATTTTTTTCCAGTAGCCTTTGGAAAGGCTGGGAAAGATTGAGGGCAGGAGGAGAAGGGGCAACAGAGGATGAGACGGTTGGTTGGCATCACTGATTCGATGGACATGAAGTCTGAGCAAGCTCCAGGAGTTGATGATACACAGAGAAGCCTGGCATGCTGCAGTCCTTGGGGTCACAAAGAGTCAGACACATCTGAGCAACTGAACTGAACTGCTGGAATTTAGAAAGACGGTAACGACAATCCTCCAAGCAGGGCAGCAAAGGAGACACAGATGTAAAGAACAGATTTTACACATAGCAGGAGAAAGCAAGGATGGGATATTTGAGAGAATAGCATTGAAACATGTATATTCAGTTCAGTCGCTCAGTCGTGTCTGACTCTTTGTGACTCCATGAATTGCAGCACGCCAGGCCTCCCTGTCCATCACCAACTCCCGGAGTTCACTCATACTCAATGTCCATCGAGTCGGTGATGCCATCCAGCCATCTCATCCTGTCGTCCCCTTCTCCTCCTGCCTCCAATCCCTCCCAGCATCAGAGTCTTTTCCAATGAGTCAACTCTTCACATGAGATAGCCAAAGTACCGGAGTTTCAGCTTTAGCATCATTCCTTCCAAAGAACACCCACAGCTGATCTCCTTCAGATGGACTGGTTGGATCTCCTTGCAGTCCAAGGAGCTCTCAAAATTCTTCTCCAACACCACAGTTCAAAAGCATCAATTCTTCAGTGCTCAGCTTTCTTCACAGTCCAACTCTCACATCCATACATGACCACTGGAAAAACCATAGCCTTGACTAGACGGACCTTAGTCGGCAAAGTAATGTCTCTGCTTTTGAATATGCTATCTAGGTTGTACATTACCATATGTAAAATAGATGACTAGCACAAGTATGATGTATGAAGCAGGACACCCAAAGCTGGTGCTCTGGGACCACCCAGAGGGATGGAGTGGAGAGGAAGGAGGAAAGGGAGCTCAGGATGGGGGGACACATGTATCCCTGTGGCCAATTCATGTTGATGTATGGCAAAAACCATCACAATATTGTAAAGCAATTATCCTCCGATTAAAATAATTAATTTAAAACAATTCAGTTTCTCCAACTAAAATGTCAGATCAATGAGGACAAAGACGTGTCTCACGTTCTCTACATATTTTGCTTCAGCTTTCATCTCTCATGGGTGTTTTACATATGATTTCTCCTATTACAGGATTTGGGGTTGGTTTATCTACTTATTTTTTTATTTGGTTGTGACGGATCATATTCATGGCATGTGGGATCTAGTTCCCTGATGAAGGAATCAAACCCAGGCCCCCTGCATTGGAAGCACAGAGTTTTACTTACTGGACCACCAAGGAAGTCTCAGTTATACCGTTTTCAAGTTAAAAAGGGCTTTCCTTATAGCTCAGCTGGTAAAGAATCCGCCTCCAATGCAGGAGACCTGGGTTCAATTGTGGGTTGGGAAGATCCTCTGGATAGGGGAAAGGCTATCTACTCCAGTATTCTGGCCCAGAGAATACCATGGACTGTATAGTCCATGGGGTCACAAAGAGTTGGACATGACTGAGCAACCTTCACTTTCATTTAAGTTACAAAACTATCACATAGTCACTGTAAAAAGCTAAAGAATACCAAAGCATGTAGGGAATTTCTCCTTCATCTCTAATCTCAGCCCCTTCAGGAACCAATACTAAGAGTTTAGCAAGTACTGTCCTACTTTTCTTTTGCTTGTTTTAAAAATAAAGTTTTATACTGTTTGTCAGGCTTCCCTGATAGCTCAGTTAGTTGGTAAGGAATCATCCTGCAATGCAGGAGATCCCAGTTGGATTCCTGGGTCGAGAAGAGCCCCTGGGGAAGGGATAGGATACCCACTCCAGTATCCTTGGGCTTCCCTTGTGGCTCAGCTAGTAAAGAATCCACCTGCAATGTGGGAGACCTGAGTTCTATCCCTGGGTTGGAAAGATCCCCTGGGGAAAGGAAAGATACCCACCCCAGTATTCTGTCCTGAAGAATTCCATAGACTGTATAGTCCATAGGGTTACAAAGAGTCAGACACGACTGAGCAACTTTCACTTCACTGTTTGTCAACACGAAGTGACAACAGTGTGACCTTAGTGAAATCACCTATCCCCTTGGGCCTCTGCTTCCTCTTCTACAAAATATGAGAGGTACAACACATGAACTCTAAGGATTCTTCCAGCATTAAAACTGCATAATTGTTTTCTATCAAGCTATAATAGTCATTTCCGAAATTATATTTCATTAAAGCACAACATGATTCCTATGGAGACAAGCTGGGTCTATTAGGAATAACATCTCAGTAATTAGATATTATTAGTACCACAAACACCTAATGTGAATATTAAGTGCTTCACTAGGGAATTTAAAGCATTCAACCTGCTCTTATTGACTCTATAAATAATGTTTTAAGCAAACTACTATTATACCTATTTTTTTCAAGGAGCTCACAATCTAGTATGGGAGGAAAATAATAGACAATTACAACCTGTACAGTAAGTTCTATTATAGCTGTTAGTACAGAAAGTTAACAAAGCACAGAGAAGACACATCTAACATTATTTACTGACCCAAAATTTGAAATCAAACCTCCTGAGAATAAGATGATAGTGTTATCATATTAATAATTACCATATTATAGCAGCTGTTTATCTAATGCTTTCAGACATTTACTATTTTGTTGCATCCACATTTTAAAAACAACCTCCATATAACAAATGACAAAATTGGTTTCCAGAAAGTAGAGCGATTTGTTCAAACCACATAACTAGTAGGCCATGACTCTGACTCCAAAACTACATAGTCACTTAACGTTATAATTTGTCACTTTCTGGCCTATCAGTCACTATTGTTCAACTGCTAAGTCATGACCAATTCTTTTCAGTCCCATGGACTGCAGTATGCCAGGCTCTTCTGTCCTTCACGATCTCCTGGAGTTTGCTCAAATAATGTCCACTGAGTAGGGGATGTTATCTAACGACTTCATCCTCTGCTGCCCCTTCTCCTTTTGCCTATCATAAAAAAATTATAAATTCCTGCTGTGATCCTGGATATGTCACACACTTCAAAAAGCCTCACTTTCCACATTTCCAAAACACAAATATACCTGCTTATAGTTTGACTATGTTAATATACAGTTAAAATGAAAAAGTCTCACAGGGAAAGGACACTGCAAAACATAGAGTAGTTGCCAATTTATACATTATATGGAACAATTGACTGGTTCAAAATTGGGAAAGGGGTAAGTCAAGGCTATTTACGAGTCACCCTGCTTATTTAAGTTACATGCATATTACAACATGCAAATACCAGGCTCAATGGATCACAAGTTGGAATCAAGATTGCCAGGTTCAGTTCCAGTTCAGCTGCTCAGTTGTGTTCGACTCTTGAGACCCCATGGACCCCTGCATCCCTGACCATCACCAACTCCAGGAGCTTGCTCAAATTCATGTCCATTGAGTCCGTCATGCCATCCAACCACCTCATCCTCTGTCGACCCCTTCTCTTCCCACCTTGAATCTTTTCCAGCATCATGGTCTTTTCCAGTGAGTCCATTCTTCACATCAGGTGGCCAAACTATTGGAGTTTCAGCTTCAGCATCAATCCTTGCAATGAATATTCATGACATATTTCCTATAGGATCAACTGGTTGGATTTCCTTGCAATCCAAGGGACTCTCAAGATTCTTCTCCAACACCACAATTCAGAAGCATCAATTTTTCGGTGCTCAGCTTTCTTTATAGTCCAATTCTCACATCCATACATGACTACTGGAAAAACCATAGCTTTAACTAGATGGAACTTTGTTGGCAAAGCAATGTCTCTACTTTTTAATATGCTGTCTAGGTTGTTCACAGCTTTTTTCCAAGGATAAGCCATGAAATTAAAAGACACTTACTCCTTGGAAAAAAAGTTATGACCAACCTAGATAGCACACTCAAAAGCAGAGACATTACCTTGCCGACTAAGGTCCGTCTAGTCAAGGCTATGGTTTTTCCAGTGGTCATGTATGGATGTGAGAGTTGGACTGTGAAGAAGGCTGAGCGCCGAAGAATTGATGCTTTTGAACTGTGGTGATGGAAAAGACTCTTGAGAGTCCCTTGACTGCAATGAGATCCAACCAGTCCATCTGAAGGAGATCAGCCGTGGGTGTTCTTTGGAAAGAATGATGCTAAAGCTGAAACTCCAGTACTTTGGCCACCTTATGAGAAGAGTTGACCCAATGGGAAAAGACTCTGATGCTGTGAGGGGTTGGGGGCAGGAGGAGAAGGGGACAACGGAGGATGAGATGGCTGGATGGCATCACGGACTCGATGGACATGAGTCTGAGTGAACTCCAGGAGTTAGAGATGGAAAGGGAGGCCTGTCGTGCTGCAATTCATGGGGTCGCAAAGAGTCAGACACAATTGAACCTCTGAACTGAACTGAAGTGTATTTTAATTTCATGGCTGCAATCACCATTTGCAGTGATTTTGGAGCCCCCTCAAAATAAACTCTGTCACTGTTTCCATTGTTTCCCCATCTATTTCCCATGAAGTGATGGGACCGGATGTCATGATCTGAGTTTTCTAAATGTTGAGTTTTAAGCCAACTTTTTTCACTTTCCTCTTTCACTTTCATCAAGAGGCTCCTTAATTCCTCTTCACGTTATGCCATAACAGTGGTGTCATCTGCGTATCTGAGGTTATTGATATTTCTCCCAGCAATCTTGATTCCTTCATCCAGCCCAGCATTTCTCATGATGTACTCTGCAATAAGTTAGATAAGCAGGGTGACAATATACAGCCTTGACATATTCCTTTCTCAGTTTGGAACCAGTCTGTTGTTCCATGTCCAGTTCTAACTGTTGCTTCTTGACCTGCACACAGATTTCTCAGGAGGAAGGTCAGATGGTCTGGTATTCCCATCTCTTTCAGAATTTTCCACAGTTTGTTGTGACCCACACAGTCAAGGGCTTTGGCAAAGTCAATAAAGCAGAAACAGATGTTTTTCTCGAACTCTCTTGCTTTTTTGATGATCCAACGGATGTTGGCAATTTGATCTCTGGTTCCTCTGCCCTTTATAAATCCAGCATCAATATCTGGAAATTCATGGTTCACATACTGTTGAAGGCTGGCTTGGAGAATTTGGAGCATTACTTTGCTAGCGTGTGAGATGAGTGCAACTGTGAAGTAGTTTGAGCATTATTTGGCATTGCCTTTCCTTGGGATTGAAATGAAAAGGGACCTTTTCCACTCCTGTGGCCACTGTTGCATTTTCCAAATTTGCTGGCATATGGAGTGCAGCATTTTCAAAGCATTATCTTTTAAGATTTGAAATGGCTCAACTGGAATCCATCACCTCCACTAGCCTCATTCATAGTGAAGCTTCCTAAGACCCACTTGACTTTGCATTCCAAGATGTCTGGCTCTAGGTAAATGATCACATCATCATGATTATCTGGGTCATGAAGGCCTTTTTTGAATAGTTCTTCTGTGTATTCTTGCCACTTTTTCTTAATATCTTCTGCTTCTGTTAGGTCCATACCATTTCTGTGGATTGCCAGGAGAAATATCAATAATCTCCAATATGCAGATGACACCACCATTAAGGCAGAAAGGAGGAATTAAACAGCCTCTTGATGAAGGTGAAAGAGAAGAATGAAAAACCTGGCTTGAAAATCAACATTCAAAAAACAAAGATCAGAGCATCCAGTTCCATCACTTTACAGCAAACAGATGGGGAAACAATGGAAACAGTGACAGACTTTATTTTCTTGGGCTCCAAAAATCACTGTGGAAGGTAACTACAGCCATGAAATTAAAAGACACTTTTCCTTGGAAGAAAAGCAATGACAAACCTAGACAGCGTATTACAAAGCAGTGACACCACTTTGCCTACAAAGGTCCTTATAGTCAAAGCTATGGTTTTTCCATGTATGGATGTGAGAGCTGGACAATAAAAAAGGCTGAGCATCAAAGAATCGATGCCTTCAAACTGTGGTGTTGGAGAAGACTCTTGAGAGTCCTTAGGACAGCAAAGAGATCAAACCCGTCAGTCCTAAAGGACATCAACCCTGAATATTCATTGGAAGTGTTGAAGTTGAAGATCCAACACTTTGGCCACCTGATGCGAAAAGCTGACTCAATGGAAAAGATCCTAATGCTGGGAAAGATTGAAGGCAGGAGAAGGGGATGACAGAGAATGAGATGGTTGGATGGCATCACCAACTCAATGGATATGAGTTTGAGCAAGCTCCAGGAGATGGTGAAGGACAGGGAAGCCTTGCATGCTACAGTCCATGGTGTCGCAGAGTCAGGCACGACTGAGCGACTGAACAATAACTGCCAGTATTATTAAGAAGTGAAGTTTGACCTTCCACACTGCCCAGCCAGTCTTTTACTCGAAACAGAGCTTGACACAGCTTTTAATACCAAGTTAGCATCTATATGGGCTTCCTTGTTGGCTCAGTGGTAAAGAATCTGTCTGTCAATGTAGATGACCTGGGTTCAGTCCCTGGATAGGGAAGATCCCCTGGAGAATAAAGTGGCAACTCACTGCAGTATTTTTGCCTGGGAAATCCCATGGACAGAAGGAGATTGGTAAATACAGTTCATGGAGTCACAAACCAGTAAGTGACTAAACCAATCAACCAAAGCATCCATACAAACACCAAAAACTCTGCATATCTTGTATGGTTTTAGGCTTAATTGATGAAGAAAAGGAGAGGAAAAAGAGGATCATATGTTAATGTCCTGAAAAAGCAAACTATTTTACTTTTTTAGTCCATAAAAATCATAATTCTACATATCTCCATGAAGACCATGGATAAAAAGGAGGAAAAGAAAAGGAAAAGAGGCACGGAACTGACCAGTATTGGTTAAAGAACACTGTCTCTTACTAAACTTGTGCTATTAAAAATGAGAAAGTGATAATATGACACACAGAATAAACAGAACTACAACAAAGAAGAAAAGCTGTAATTAAAACAATTTTTAGAATACACAAAAACTCTAAAAACTATATAATTTCATAAAATTGGTATACTAGCCATCTTATGGAATTTAAAGCAAAAAAGACAGTTGGAAAGTCTTCTATATAAGAATTATTGGAATCATTTTTTCCCTTATTAAAGTTATCAGGTAGAGAAAGATATACAGGCATTCCTCACTATACACAGCAGTGTGGAACCATAAAAATAACCATACAAGCTGAAACGCATTGTGATCTTATAAACAATGGGAACCATTATGATTGTCCTATGACCTGTGAATATTTTGTCAAAACTTTAAAAACTCTCATCAGTTACAAATATATAGGGAAATTTTTTAAAAGGTAAAACTATTATTTAGTACTTTATATTTTAAAGCACTTAGAAATATTAAAAACTGAAATATTTTATTTCTTTGGAAAAGTTATTAAGAATAGTTTAAATGGTGTTTACATGGAAAAGACTCTGATGCTGGGAAAGACTGAAGACAAAAGGAGAAGAAGATGGCAAAGGATGAGATGGCTGGACAGTATCACTGACTCAATGGACATGAATGTGGGCAAACTCCAAAGATCGTGAGGGACAAGGAGGCCTGGCATGCTGCAGTCCATGGGGTCACAAAGAGTGAGACACAACTTGTGAGTGAACAACAACAAACAGTGTCTGCTTTCTTCTCATGTGATAAACGATACAGAATAAGCATTTTTTTCGTACGCCTTGGGAAACAGTCATACTCCATTCTAACTTTGAGTGAGCTTCCAGTATTTTACCCTTTTCACCTTTACATCTCTAAGAGCTCCTTTAACATGAAGTTTTTGCTGGTCTGACTTCCCAGGACATTCATCCTTTTCATCAAACCACTTGCCTTATTTATGTTGATAAGTTCATCTTTACTAACCTCCTCTGGCTGTATACCTAGTGTCAACATTTCCACAGTCAGCTATTTCTTCTATAACTCCACTTATGCCCTATTCAAATCCTGCCAAGTTATTTGTATAGTGTAGTGAACATTTTGCCACACAACACAAATACAACTCACTGCTACTTACTGTCAGGATGTGTGAATATTTTCAATTGTATGCCTTCATGTCGTATCTCTTCCAAAATTCAGCTAAAGAAATTGTATGATCTCCAGTTTCTTATAATTACCATTTATTTCAGCGTTGCAACTAACTGCAAAACTGTGGCATGAAGACTAGCAAAACCTGGATTTTATTTTTTACTGCAGTCTTCAATCCAGCATAAAAATAAACACTCCATCTCAATCATAAGAAGCTTTCTATTTCTAGTGTAATTTAAACTAAAAAAACGTTGAAATGCCTTTATCATGTCTTTGTTGTATATCAGACTTTTTCAATATGCTTCATACTATAGCTTCATGCAGAGCTAGGTCTCATCCTATCTTCATTTTGCTGTCATCATTTTCTTTTTTTAAATTTTTTATTGAAGTATAGTTGATTTACTGCAGTCACCATTTTCAAATCATCTAAGATAACATGAAATTTCATTTTCAATATTATCACTTTTCATTGGTTTGCTGCATTCATCTTTGTTGGCTACCTCTTTCAATTATTCATTATTGTAAAATGTTACATGGGTTTATCATTGAGAGACTAAGGAGGCAAAACAACAATACACTTTGCTGTCTATGAGTGAACTAATAATAGATACACTATAACCAATCATCAACATACTCTGAAAGAAGTGATGTTAACAGTCACTGGATAAGCATTTATGTAGTGACTATGAACTGAAGAGCTAACAGCAAAGTCTACATTTTATGCAATTACTCACAATTAATATACCATGGCTAACAAAAATTTGAACCATGTGGCTGGGGGACTGGTATTCTTTAACTAAACCATGGTAACATAAATCCATGCATATTACATCTGCAGAATAAAGACTGCATGCATATACACATAGGTTCCAAATAAATATAACCAACGTTTTGCCTTCTCACAGGGGTGGTTTACTCTGATTCTGCAGGCTATTCTGATTTCCGGGTATTACTCACAAAGCACCAGCAGTCTCAGAAAAAAATATGACTGTGGTAGTACTATTAGGCCCACCAATGCTAATAGTACTGGTATTAGCAGTATAGCAAGCATTTATTTGTTTCAAGGACTATTTCAAATACTTGACAAGTATCACCTAATTTTATTCTCCCAACATTCTTAAGAGGTATCATTCACAATTTACAAACTAGAAACTGAAGCACAGAGAAGTTAAATAATTTGATCAAGTCACTGAAGAGCAGGGTTTCAAACCCAGATGAGGGGATTCCATAGATGTGAACCTTAAAAATCTTGTTTGCTTCAGTGCCCTCAATAACAGAAAGAGTAAGTTTCATCATTAGGAATTATACTCATCAGTAAGAGAGATTTAAAAGTTGGTTATTTTTTTCTTTTCATTCATCAGGTAGGAAATTTTATTTGTTCCCCAGAGATTTTTAGAACACTAAGACTAATTAATTACTATGAAAAAAAATTTTTAATAGATGCTTAGGATTATCTTAAATCTGCTACCAGTACAGAGAATTTAACCTATAGGAAAGTTATGAAAGAATAGATAGTATCTTTAGGTCCATTACTGAAAAAAGTGTCAGTCAATAAGCTTCAAGAAAATACAACAACCTCCATACCTTCCTTGGACAATAATGTCCCATTAACTCTCACACTCAGATAAAACTTTGAAATGCAGAACCATGATTCAAATATGAATACTTTTTACTAACTCTCTTCAAATGAAAAAAATGAGAAATTAGCTATAGTCAAAAATATTAAAAATGATTATAAATTTAAAAAATGAGAAATTAACTAT
>SJYC01034167.1:0-11084 GCA_006408675.1 Madoqua kirkii | reverse complement strand
CTCCGTCCAGCATATACCAAAATTCCAGATTCCGTAAGGAAAGCAGGAGCACAGGACAAATGACACTGTTTGTACTAAGTGGCATAATAAGCCACTTGTCTCAGTTCTAAGAATGGTGGAAACCATCCCCAAAGCGAGGTTTCCAGTTGCCAGACAAGAATCAACCTTACGAGCAGAACTTTCAGGAACAGTAGTTTCAGTCCTCCTTTGTTAACTCTTTCCTACACCTGTCTCTTATACACATCTACTGCTAAAAATATTTAGTAAATCAATTATTTTGCTTTATTATTCAATAGTAGTAGTATGAGAAATTTGGGTAGTGATACATTTAGGCTTTTATATGTATCAGGTTTATACATCAAAATAATCAAAAGCCAAACTACAAATATTTTTAGAATTGAGTATAACTATAATTTTAAAACATAAAAAACAAAGAAAAAAACATTTTCTCCCTATACTGCTGGTTAACAAGGGCCCATTTTCTCTTTCGTAAACATAAAGCAAATGAAGCTGGAGTTGAGCCAAACAACAGCAAAAAAAATTATAAATTCAATTTGATGAGAGAGTTTAAGGCATAAGCAAGTTAACATGCATGCTCAGTCACGTGCAACTCTTTGCAACCCTATGGACTGTAGCCCACCAGGCTCCTCTGTCCACTGAATCTTCCAAGAAATAATACTGGAGTGGGTTTTCATTTCCTTCTCCAGGGAATCTTTCTGACCCATGGATCAAATCTGTGTCTCTTCTGTCTCCTGCCTTGGCAGGTGGATTCTTTTCCACTGTGCCACCTGGGAAGCCCTATAAGCAAGTTTACTTTTTAACAAAATAAAATACTAGCGATTCCACCTGGAGTTCCTGCTCCTTTTTCCTTTCCTTCTAATTATTTTTTTTTCATAGATATTTTCACCTATGTCTACTTATGTATTTTTCTTTATCCCGTTCCTCGAGAGTTTTATCTTTCTTTATATGGTGGGAAGTAAAGCAGATATAACTTACTGATGAATCAGATGTGCAGGGAAAGAAAAAGAAGTCAAGGATGACTCCAAGTTCTCAGCCTGAGTAACTGGAAAGATCAGATTATAAATCATAATGCTGGGGAGACTACAGGAGGGACAGGTTTGTGACAGGGTGGGGGTCTAGACTTTGAGCACAGTGACTTTGAGACACCAAAGAAGTAAAGTTGCAGGATACATGCATGAGGAACATAGAGGTCTGAGACCTCAGGTAAAAGATGAAAAGTTGGAAGTGACCTATTTTACAGATATGTTTAAAGGAATGAGATTGGATGAGTTAACCTCAAGAGTGAGTGTGGCAGCAGAACAAGTAGAATCACATCATCAAGAAGGCAAAATGGATTAAAAATCTAGTGTACAAGTTGGAAGTGGCCATAGGAACATGGACATTTCATCCAGAGTAATAAGAGAGAAAGCAGATTCTATAATACAGAAGAAAAAGACTGGTAGACAAAGTGATGGGAATATCTAAAGTTCTATTTTTACTGCTTCTACTCTCTTAAAAGACCATTGGCTGAAAATAAACATGGTAGAAGATACGATGGAGGTTTAATGAGAAGGTGTAAAATTATCTAGAAAAGAGATTAACAGCTTGTCTAGTAAAATGAAATAGGAATGCTATCAACACTAAGGTATACCTAAGGTTATGGTCAATCAGCACATTTATATACAGTTTTGTTTTGTTTCTTCCCCAGCAGCATTCACTTATACTACTGGTGTTGGTACAAAGGTGCGGAAAGCTGGAATTAACTAGAGCTGGGAATATGCCAGGCATGTAGAAAGATGAGAAAGAAAGTAAAGGAGTTTGTGGAAGTATATGAAGTAATAATTTGTACAGATAAATAACAGAATCTAGGTTGGGAAGGAGATAAGTAAAAACATGAAGTGAGGGGGTAAGGGACACTAAAACAAATGTATGGGTTGATAGGACCAACCACAGACTAACAGTAACATTAATTAGAAAATTAATGGTATTAAGAAAACAGAAGTGACTTACAGCAATCAGGTAGTGAATAGGATACTTAAAATTGAAATTATGAAGGGAGTACAGTTACAGGTCATGACAAATTCTAAAGAATGACCATAGAAATAGGTGGTTAGGGTAGAGAGAAAGACAAGATCTTTGGACAAAAAGAGGTCAAAAAACTAAGAAGCTAAGAGGTTATTAGAATAATCATCTGCATGGATATTAAAACTTCCAAATTAAGACAAGCTTACTAATTAGAGGATGACAAGAAGTTAGGACCTAAAATCTTCAAAGTCTGACAGGAATTCCAAGGACTTGTGGATAACCACAACAAGGGAGGTTAGCAGATGCTAAAATCTGATAGCATGAACTTGGAAGCTGAGAGTTTTCTAGAAGAAAGAGAAACATGGTCTAAGAAACAAGGCATGCAAGAAAGATACTTCCCCACCTTTGATATACAGATATCAAGGGGTGGCAAGAGAGGAATCTTGGGCACAAACTCCAAGAGTACTCTCCCTAGGGAGTCACACAGAGCACACAATTTCCCAGCACTAAGTTGGGACATGTGACACACTCACAGACAAGAGTTTGTTTTTTTTTAAGACTAATCACATATGCATCCTCTGCCCAAGAGCAGCAAGGGCATGCAAGAAAGATACTTCCCTACATTCAATACAGAGATACCAAGAGGTGGCAAGAGAGGAATCAGCCATGATCTGAAAGGACTATAAGGCAAGTGGTGGACTCTGGCAAAATCCAGGTTGTATAAAGTGAATGTAACAATCAGAAATGACATTAAGGATAAAAAGAAATTGTGCTGACAACAGATTTTAATTTCCAGAGTATCCAATGAAATCATTTAGGAAACTGAGCAAAGGTAGAGACAGGAGTCAGCTGAGGGGATATGCAGAGTCACGTGGGAATGAGAATCTGGGTACTGATGGAAAACCCAGGACTTCCTACAAAGCCTGCAAGAAACCAGCAAAGAATCATTTCAGCAATGCTGAAGGTTCAGTGTGGGAAAAAGCCTCCTGGAAAGAGAACGTAGCACTCAGGAGTAACCTGCTTTACTCCTTCTGGTACACTAGACAAGGAAGGGGCAGTATTACTACAGCAATAAGGAGTTCTGAGTATCCTTTTACTATTTCTGATGGGGAGATGAAAGGGGAACAGAACATGAGTGTGGAGGAGGTTCTACTTGAAGTGCATCAAGAAAAACTTATTCTGGGTGTCTGAAGACACTATGGTGGTAAGTTTCCAAAAATATAAACCCATGTGCATTTACTATATATTATCATCAGTTCATTACTTACTGCTCCTCTGCAGACAAGGTGCAGAAAAGCTATTTTGTATCCTCATAAAGAGACTTTCAATTAGGCAAATACTCATTTCCTATAATCAATAAAAGCCACACACACACAAACACACATGGATATAGTTATCTTAATGTGATTTCTGGATGAAAAACTAGTTACAACAAAGTGTTCTTCTGTCAGAGTCTTCAGCACCACTCAATGTTCGATGACTTGCTACGAGGACTCACGGGACTCAGCAAAGAGTTGTACTTAGGCTCAGGACATAGTAAAGTGAACAAATACAAAGGAAAATCGGCAAAGGGAAAAGGCACACAGGATGAAGTTCAGAAGAAACTAGGCACAAACTCAAAGAGTACTCTCCCTGGGGAGTCACACAGAGGACACACTTTCCCAGCAACCAGCTGTGACATGTGAGAAATGACACACGTTAGCTATGTGACACGCTCACAGACAAGAGTCTGTTTTTCTCAAGACAAATCACATAGGCGTCCTCCGTCCAGCATATACCAAAATTCCAGATTCCGTAAGGAAAGCAGGAGCACAGGACAAATGACACTGTTTGTACTAAGTGGCATAATAAGCCACTTGTCTCAGTTCTAAGAATGGTGGAAACCATCCCCAAAGCGAGGTTTCCAGTTGCCAGACAAGAATCAACCTTACGAGCAGAACTTTCAGGAACAGTAGTTTCAGTCCTCCTTTGTTAACTCTTTCCTACACAGTCCTATTTTGGTGTTTATATTTGAAGAAAAAAAAAAAAAAATACTAAACAACATGATCTGCATGTAAAATAATTTGGATTCCTCAGAAGCTCAATATGACTTAAAACAGCTGAATAAAGCTATATGAAGCTCTAACTAGTTATCAAAAGGATAAGAATTTTCTATGTACAGTGGGAAAATTGAATAATTTATCTAAACATATAAACCTTAAAGAAAACAGGTAAAGAACAATTTAAAAAAATAACGTGAGAAGCCAGGCTTCAAGAATATGTGAACCGTGAACTTGCAGATGATCAAGCTGGTTTTAAAAAAGGCAGAGGAACCAGTGATAAAATTGCCAACATGAGCTGGAACATCAAAAAAGCAACAGAGTTTCGAAAAACATCTATTTCTGCTTTATTGACTATGCCAAAGCCTTTGACTGTGTGGATCACAATAAACCGTGGAAAATTCTGAAAGAGAAGGGAATACCAGACCACCTGACCTGCCTCTTGAGAAACCTGTATGCAGATCAGGAAGCAACAGTTAGAACTGGACATGGAACAGACTGATTCCAAATAGGAAAAGGAGTACATCAAGGCTGTATATTGTCACCCTGCTTATTTAAGTTATATGCAGAGTACAACATGAGAAACACTAAGCTGGAAGAAGCACAAGCTGGAATCAACATTGCCAGGAGAAATATCAATAATCTCAGATATGCAGATGACAACACCCTTATGGCAGACAGTGAAGAGGAACTAAAGAGCCTCTTGATGAAAGTGAAAAAGGAGAGTGGAAAAGTTGGCTTAAAGCTCAACATTCAGAAAACGAAGATCATGGCATCCAGTCCCATCACTTCATGGCAAATAGATGGGGAAACAGTGGAAACAGTGTCAGACTTTATTTTGGGGGGCTCCAAAATCACTGCAGATGGTGACTGCACCCACGAAATTAAGAAGCTTGCACCTTGGAAGGAAAGTTATGACCAACCTAGACAGCATATGCAAAAGCAGAGACATTACTTTGTCAACAAAGGTCCATCTAGTCAAGGCTATGGTTTTTTCAGTAGTCATGTATGGATGTGAGAGTTGGACTATAAAGAAAGCTGAGTGCCGAAGAATTGATACTTTTCAACTGTGGTGTTGGAGAAGACTCTCAAGAATCCCTTGGATTGCAAGGAGATCCAACCAGTCCATCCTAAAGGAGATCAGTTCTGCGTGTTCATTGGAAGGACTGATGTTGAAGATGAAACTCCAATACTTTGGCCACCTGATACAAAGAGCTGACTCATTTGAAAAGACCCTGATGCTGGGAAAGATTGAAGGCAGAAAGAAAAGAGGTCAACAGAGCATGAGATGGTTGGATGGCATCACCAACTCGATAGACATGAGTTTGAGTAGGCTTCAGGAGTTGGTGATAGACAGGGAGGCCTGGCGTGCTGTGGTTCATCAGGCCACAAAGAGTCGGACACAACTGAGTGACTGAACTGAACTGAAAAAGGATGACTAAATTTAGTAAAATGTATTAAAAATAGATAAAATCAACTTAATAATTAGAGCACAAATACAGTATTCCACACAGAAAACTTCTTCCACGTTTGTTAATTACCTAAACTCTTGTTAAATAAAAAGAACATTTTAGGTAGCTCTTCTTCCTGCTTCCTTTCAAATAAACCAAAATCTTTCAATAAAAGAAAAACTATGTTGCCATTACAAATAAGAACAAAATATTAGTAATTAAACAATGTTTACTAAGTGATATAAAATAATTGTATCCATAGGTACAATAGCTCCCTCAGCTCTTCTCCCCAAAAAAAGTCATACAAAAGGGTCAAGGGTCAAATAGAAAAACATTAAGACTAGCAAGAAGCCCTTCTGCCTCTTATTAGCTGTTTCTTAGCAGGCAAAATAACACACTTTAGTTCCTTCCTTTGCCAAAAAAGAGTAAATAAAAAGATAATGCTTTTGTCTTCCCTGCTGGCTCAGTGGTAAAGAATCTGCCTGCCAATGCAGGAAACATGGGTTTGCTCCGTCATCCAGGACGATCCCCCAGACTTAAAAAACAAAATTATAGTTGTTGAGACGTATAGTACAGGGAGTCCCGCTCAGTGTGGCAGCCTGGATGGGAGGAGGCTTTGGGGAAGAATGGATACATGTATACGTATGGCTGACTCCCTTTGTTATTTACCTAAAACTATCACATTGTTAATCCAGCTATAACCCATTAAAAAATAAAAAGTTTTAATCACAATTTGAGATAAGAAATGATTCCATTTAACTTTGACTTGAATGAACTCTGACCTGTTTGTACTGTATTTTCTAAAGGTCTGGGGTTAAATTACACATTTTTATTTGAACAGCAAAAAAAGACTATCAGTTAAAAAGACTATGTATAGCAACTCACTCCAGTATTCATGGCTGGGAAATCCCATGGACAGAGAAGCCTGGCGGGCTACAGTCCATGGGGTTACAAAAGAACTGGACACAACAGATTGACTAAACAACATGGCATCTATTTCCTGCTGCTACTGCTGCTGAGTCACTTCAATCGTGTCCGACTCTGTGCGAACCCAGAGACGGCAGCCCACCAGGCTCTCCCGTCCCTGGGATTCTCCCGGCAAGAACACTGGAGTGGGTTGCCGTTTCCTTCTCCAATGCATGAAAGTGAAAAGTGAAATTGAAGTTGCTCAGTCGTGTCCGACCCTAAGCAAACCCATGGAGGAGCCTCCAGGCTCCTCCGTCCATGGGATTTTCCAGGCAAGAGTACTGGAGTGGAGTAGGTGAACCATATAGTATACTATTATTAGCATTTTCCAGTGCATTTTGTTTTCCATGGAGCGAAATTATTTTCCAGTGTTTTTATATTGGCTTAATTTTTCTATGTACTTAACAGTAATTCAAATTCAAACACTTTAATTATGTAAATCTCTTTTACAAATGTTTTGGTCCTGTGGGTGTTGCATTAAATTTGTCTTCTTGAGGAAATCACTCCTGAAGACTGCTCTAAAAATGTGGGTTCACTGTTCTCTTGGCCTGGGTCCCCATTACTGTCACCCTCAGGACTCCTTCTGATTCTGTCTTGCATTGGATATTCTGAGTCCTGGGCCCCATGCATGTATTTATTTAATTCAAAACCTCATTTTTTGGTAGAGAACATTCTTCAGTAGTTTCCCAATAAAAGGAGTTTGGGAGATTGAAAAAAAAAAAAAAAGACTATCTAAAGTAAACATTTTCCCCCCAGAAATGTATCAGGAACTTTATCTACCAGACTGGCTAATTTCATTAGATACTAGTTCAATTAGTTACTGTCAGTATAAGTCCAAATAGGGGAGAGAGCACAAAAATAATTTGAACAGGGAAATCTCATTAATAAAAAAAAAAATTGTATATAATAAGAGAGTGACTACAAAAAGTTTAAAACTATCCTAAGGCTGAGGAAGAGAAACCTAAAGAAGAGCAAATCAAGAAAGATCCTCTCCCTAAAGCTGGCAGTCTGATCTCCCTGTAGAAAGTATGACTGTAGACCAGTGGGTGACGAAGAAGCTTTATGGACTGACCCCCAAAGCAGGACCACAATGAAACAGGAAACATCCTCTAGGATGCAGGCAGCCAATCTCAGCAGACAGATGAACGAAGAAAATCAGGACTCCTGGAGGCAGCTCAGAGGAAGAGCCTGCGTCTGTTTCTGGAAGACCAATGAGGAAGACCTCACTGAGCCAGGACCTAGACCATGAGTTCACAGAGGGAATGTTCGAACTGTGTGCACTGCTGGACCACAACACCACTGGATGTACCAGAATCTTGTAGCAAGAGCAGGGAGCAATCACAACACATCAGAACGAAGAATACAAGTCCCTTCCTCAGGGTATCTCTGCAGTACCCTCTACTGGCACAATTTAATATTGTGTGTGTTCAGAGGCTCAGTCATATCCAACTATTTATGACCCCATGGACTGTAGACCACCAAGCATCTCTGTCCATGGGATTTTCCCTGCCAGGATACTGGAGTGGATTGCCATTTCCTCCTCCAGGAATTTAATACTGTACTTGCTGCAAAAAATAAATGCATAAAACTGAACTAATGAAGATCAAGTGAAGAAGTGACAGTTGCTCAGTCACAGCCAACTCTTTGCGAGTCTGGCCTGTAGCTCACCAGGCCTCTGTCGGTGGAATTCTCTAGGCTAGAATACTGGAGTAGGTAGCCGTTCCCTTCCAGATAAGTATGAGGGTAGAATTGGAATGTGAACCGAGAACTTTCAGATGTACAAGCTGGACTTAAAAAAGGCAGAGGAATCAGAGGTCAAATTGCCAATACATGCTGGATCACAGAAAAAGCGAGGGAGTTAAAAAAAAAAAAAACTACTTCTGCTTCATTTCCTATGCTAAAGTTTTGACTGTGTGGATCACAACAAACTGGAAAATTCTCAAAGATATGGGAATATCAGATCACCTGACCTGCCTACTGAGAAACCTATATGCAGTTCAAAAAGCAACAGTTAGAACCACAGGGAATAACAGACTAGTTCAAAATAGGGAAAGGAGTATGCCAACGTTATATACTGTCACCCTGCTTATTTAACTGATATGCAGAGTACATCATACAAAATGCTGGGCTGGATAACTCACAAGCTGGAATCAAGATTGTCGGGGAAAACATCAACAACCTCAGATATGCAGATGGTACCACTTCAATGGCAGAAAGTGAAGAGGAACTAAAGAGACTCTTGATGAAGGTGAAGGAATGAAGCTAAAAGAAGAGAGTGAAAAGCTGGCTGAAAACTCAACATTAAATAAATGAAGATCATGACATCCAGTCCTATCACTTCATGGCAAGTGGAAATTGTCAGATTTCATTTTCTTGGGCTTCAAAATCAATGTGGATGATGACTGCAGTCACAAAATTAAAAGACACTTGCTTCTTGGAAGAATAACTATGGCAAAGCTAAACAGTGTATTAAAAACTAGAGCCATCACTTTGTCAAGAAAGATCCATATAGTCAGAGCTACGGTTTTTCCAGTAGCCATGAAGAATGTGAGAGTTGGACCATAAAGAAGGCTGAGGGCCAAAGAATTGATACTATCAAACTGTGGTGTTGGAGAAGGCTCTTCAGAGTCCCTTGGACAGTAGGGAGATCAAACCAGTCAACCCTAAAGGAAATCAACCCTGAATATTCATTGGAAAGACCAATACTGAAGCTGAAACTCGAATGCTTTGGCCACCTGATGTGAACAGCAGACTCTTAGAAAAGATCCTGATGCTGGGAAGGATTGAGGGCAAGAGAAAAAGGGAGTGACAGAGGATGAGATGGTCGGATGGCATCACTGACTCAATGGATATGAGTTTGAGCAAACTCCATGAGATAGTGAAGGACAGGGAAGCCTGGCGTGCAGTTCATGGGGCACAAAGAGTCAGACATGACTTAGTGACTGAAGGGAGGATACAGTTAAAATGCATCATCTCTTCTAACTACTTAATAGCCACGTTTATAACGTCAAAATTTATTTTCCTAACGTAAATCAAGAATGTAAATTGGTACCGATTCACTAAAGATAAATCTTGGTACAGATACACTCAACAATAAAAGTGGATCTTGGTACAGACAATATGGAAAACAAAATGAAGGCAGCTCAAAGAGTTAAAACTAGATCTCCTATATGATTCAGCAATTCCACTTCTGGATATATACCCAAAGGAAATAAAAACAGGATATCAAAGAGATAAAAGCACCTGTGTTTACTGCAGCATTATTCACAATAATCATGATATGGAAACAACCTAAGTGTCCAGCAACAGACAAATACATAAAGAAGATGCGGCATACAGGCTTCCCTGATGGCTCAGATATAAAGAATCCATCTGCCAAAGCAGGAGACTCAGATTCAATCCCTGGTCTGGGAAGATCCCACATGACATGGAGCAACTAAGCCCAGGCACAACTACTGAGTCTGTACTCTAGAGCCCAGAAGTTGCAGCTACTGAGCCCACGACCACAACTATGCCAAGTCCACGTGACCTAAAGCCCAACAAGAAGCCACTGCAATGAAAAGACTGAGCACCACAACTACAGAGGAGCCCCGCTTGCTGCTACTACAGAAAAGACTGCATGGAAACGAAGATCCAGCACAGCCAAAAATAGATCAATCAGTTCCGTTAGCTGCTCGGTCGTCTCCCACTCTTTGCAACCCCATGAATCTCAGCACACCAGGCCTCCCTGTCCAGCACCAACTCCCAGAGTTCACTCAAACTCACGTCCATCGAGTCAGTGATGCCATCCAGCCATCTCATCCTCAGTCATGCCCTTCTCCTCCTGCCCCCAATCCCTCCCAGCATCAGAGTCTTTTCCAATGAGTCAACTCTTCCTATGAGGTGGCCAAAGTACTCAAGTTTCAGCTTCAGCATCATTCCCTCCAAAGAAATCCCAGGGCTGATCTCCTTTAGAATGGACTGGCTGGATTTCCTTGCAGTCCAGGGGACTCTCAAGAGTCTTCTACAACACCACAGTTCACAAGCATCAATTCTTCGGCACTCAGTCTTCTTCACAGTCCAACTCTCACATCCATACATGACCACAGAAAAAACCACAGCCTTGACTAGAAGGACCTTTATTGGCAAAGTAATATCTCTGCTTTTAAATATGCTACCTAGGTTGCTCCTAACTTTTCTTCCAAGGATAAGCGTCTTTTAACTTCATGACTGCAGTCACCATCTGCAGTGATTTTGGAGCCCAAAAATATAAAGTCTGACACTGTTTCTCCATCTATTTCCCATGAAGTGATGGGACTGGATGCCATGATCTCCATTTTCTGAATGTTGAGCTTTAAGCCAACTTTTTCACTCTCCTCTTTCACTTTCATCAAGAGGCTTTTTAGTTCCTCTTCACTTTCTGCCATAAGGGTGGTGTTATCTGCATATCTGAGGTTATTGCTGTTTCTCCCAGCAATCTTGATTCCACCTTGTGCTTCTTCCAGCTCAGCATTTCTCATGATGTACTCTGCATATAAGCTAACATGTGAACAGTATGAGAAGACAAAATTATAGGATACTGAAAGAGGAACTCCCCAGGTCAGTAGGTGCCCAATATGCTACC
>SJYC01034166.1:0-13623 GCA_006408675.1 Madoqua kirkii | reverse complement strand
TAAGCGAACTTTTTCACTCTCCTCTTTCACTTTCATCAAGAGGCTTTTTAGTTCCTCTTCACTTTCTGCCAAAAGGGTGGTGTCATCTGCATGTCTGAGGTCATTGATATTTCTCCCAGAAATCTTGATTCCAGCTTATGCTTCTTCCAGCCCAGCGTTTCTCATGATGTACTCTGCATGTAAGTTAAATAAGCAGGATGACAATATACAGCCTTGATGTCCTCCTTTTCCTATTTGGAACCAGTCTGTTGTTCCATGTCCAGTTCTAACTGTTGCTTCCTGACCTGCATATAGGCTTCTCATCTTGGTTTCTCTAATTTTCTTGAAGAGATCACTAGTCTTTCCCATTCTGTTGTTTTCCTCTACTTCTTTGCATTGATCACTAAGGAAGGCTTTCTTATCTCTTCTTGCTATTCTTTGGAACTCTGCATTCAGATGCCTATATCTTTCCTTTTCTCCTTTCTTTTTTGCCTCTCTTCTTTTCACAGCTATTTGTAAGGCCTCCTCAGACAGCCATTTTGCTTTTTTGCATTTCTTTTCCATGGGGATGGTCTTGATCCCTGTCTCCTGTACAATGTCACGAACCTTAGTCTATACTTCATCAGGCACTCTATCAGATCTAGTCCATTAAATCTATTTCTCACTTCCGCTGTATTTAAAAATTTATTGTTTAGTTTGTTAGAGGATTATTGCATGCTGGTTTTTAAAAAGTCTTCATGCATACTGAAGTATGGTGAAAGGAAACGTCAGGAAATTTTCTATATAATTCCAAACAGTAGTATGCAGAATGGTGTGGCAGAGAATGGATTACAAACTAGAGTTATATGGGATGAGTTGGACCCAGAGATGTATTCTTTCTGATTTCTTATATTTCTTTTAATACTTTGCATTTTTTACTTTTAACAATTCGAATGTTTCTTCATGAAAATCCACATTTCTGACTTCTTTTGAAAACTCAGACACTGGCAACATTCGCTCTGTATTTCCCAATGGCAAAAATTAGCTGGAGCCAAGTCGTAGTGCCTCTTTAAACAAGGCATGAATCCTGAGGTTCTTCGCTAATCACTGTTCCCTCAACCGTTGAAGCATTGGTTCATATCCCTGATACATAGTAATAGAGAGGGCTTCTCTGAGGCAATGCCGTATGGTCTGGGACTCAAATAAGAAAAAGTTACTTGTAAAAATTCCCTGGTGATCCAGTGGTTAGGACTCAGCTCTTTCACTTGCGGGGGCCAGACTTAGTCCCTGGTTAGGGAACTAAGATCCTACAAGCCACACAGCGTAGCCAAAAAACAGGGGGACTTACCATGCTAAGAGTATTGGAAATCCATTGAAGGTTTTTAGTGGAGAGTGATAGATCTGATTTAAATTTTGACAAATCATTTGGCTATTCTGTAAAGAATGTATTGTGAAGGGGCAAGAATGAAAGCAAAGTGAATAATTAGTAATTATTGCATTCTTCTAAATTAGAAGTAATAATGGCTTAATCTTGATAGTGGCATTTGACCATATTTTTAAAAACATGCTGAAGGACCTACACGTGCATGTCTGTTGTAGAAGGAACATAGAAACTCTGCTGAATGAGTAGTTCATTATGTTGAATCAGTTATGTGTGCTTAAGGTATGCTTTAGATGGAATTTTTATATTAGCTCAAATTATTCATAATTTTGTTAAACTTAATCACATTAAACAAGCATGCTCTATCAATGAACACAGAGAAAATTAGAAGGAAAAGAAACTGTCTTTTATCTAAGGAAATAAAGAAAAGAAGGAAGAAGGTAGAGAGGGAAGGAGAAATATTATATATATCATATTTACAAAGTGAAGAGAATCCTGAGCTAAAGGGTCATGAACAGTCTACAGGTCACAGCCCTGCCACTGCCACTTGCTTACTATGTGACTTTGTGTAAGTCACTTGATATGGCTCAGGTCTTTATTTTCTTTATCTGCAGAATGGTCAATTGAACTAATGTTCTAGAATGTCTCTTCTATTATTCAAATTCTTACTCTAATAACCACCTTCTTTACCATACCTTAGGAGTTTTATCCTCCTGATACAGTCCAAACTCTGGAGACAGGAGATAAATGATGAATTCTGTTTTCATATAGGAAACTTGGAATAAACAGAGGGTAAATGATTTCCCCAAAATAACTCAAGTAATTGACAGTATAATTTGTTTTATAATACAGAACATTATGATCAGATATCCAGATATGAAAACTTTTCCCCTTACACTCATCCTCCAAAATGTGCTTTTAAGATTTATCCAACAGGGAAAAAATACATACCACAGTTGTCTTATGTGATCTTTTGCTTAAGATAAATGATGAATTCTGTTTTCATATAGGAAACTTGGAATAAACAGAGGGTAAATGATTTCCCCAAAATAACTCAAGTAATTGACAGTATAATTTGTTTTATAATACAGAACATTATGATCAGATATCCAGATATGAAAACTTTTCCCCTTACACTCATCCTCCAAAATGTGCTTTTAAGATTTATCCAACAGGGAAAAAATACATACCACAGTTGTCTTATGTGATCTTTTGCTTGTTTACTTGAAATGAGTTGAGTTTGGGTACCTGTAATCAGTGTATAACAGGTCATCTAGATAGGCTAGTAAGATATTTGGTGTCTTATTGATCCCTAACCAATGCTAACTACCTTATTTTTCCTGTAGCTGTAAGATTCTGTGACCGGTGCCATTTGATAAAGCCAGATCGCTGCCACCACTGTTCTGTCTGTGCCATGTAAGTGACAGCCATAATTCCTCTGGGCTGAGCTTGGCCACTGATGGTTGCCTTGACAATCAAGTGACTTATCCTCATATGTTGATCCTAAAGAGCATTTCCTCTCAATCATGAGTACATGCCAAATACCCTAATAGAGATGATGATGATTCAAACTGTTCTAAAGATAAGAAAGAGAAATCAAACCACATTTTTAAAAATAAACATTTTATTTGAGAACAGTTTTAGATTTATAGAATTATTGTAAACATAGTTTTCATATGTCCTGTACCATTTTCCCTATTATCTTGTGTTAATATGGTGCATTTGTGAAAATTAATGAACCAACATTAATTGTTTTTAAAATTTTAACCACAGTCCATACACTATTTAGATTTCCTCAGTCTTTCTCTAATATCCTTCTTCTGTTCCAGGTTACCATTTAGTTGTCATGTCTTCATAGGCTCCTCTTAGCTGTGACAGTTTCTCAGACTTTACTTATTTTTGATAACCTTGACAGTTTTTAGAATTGTCAGATATTTTGTAGAATACTCTCAGGATTTGTCTGATATTTTTCTCATGATTAGATTTGGGTAATGTCTTTCGGGAGAGGAACATTAGAGAGGTTAAGAGTCATTTTCATTCAGTCATATCAAGGGTAAATACTATAGACATAACTTCTTACTGCAGTGCTAATCATCTGACTGAGGAGTGTTTGTGGATTTTTCCACTGTAAAGCTACTCTTCCTCCACCCTGTCTTCTATAATGTACTCTGTAGAAGGAAGTTTCGGTGTGCAGCCAACAATAAAGGAATGTTATCCTCCCCGCACCCCACCCTGACGGCACAATATCTACCAAAATTATGTGGAATTCCTCTACATGGGGGAATTGTCTCTTCTCCCTCATTTATTTATTCAATCATTTACTTATATCAATATGTGAAAGTTGCTGAATAGTGTTCGACTCTTTGTGACCCCATGGATTGTACAATCCATGAAATTCTCCAGGGCAGAATACTGCAGTGGGTAGCCTTTCCCTTCTCCAGGGATTCTTCCCAACCCAGGGATCGAACCCAGGTCTCCCACATTGCAGGCAGATTCTTTACCAACTGAGCCACAAGGGAAGCCAAGAACATTGGAGTAGGTAGCCTATCCCTTCTCCAGTGGATCTTCCCAACAGAGAAATTGAACCAGAGCCTCCCGCATTACAGGCGGATTCTTTACCAGCTGAGCCATCAGGGAAGCCCATGTGGGCATGGATAATAATTTTATCTTTTGGGTTCTAAGTCAATGCTGCTTAATTGTATTACTCAAATTCCTCCAGCTTTGTAAAATCCCAGTTTTATGCTAATAAATATAATCTTCATGTCCTTCTTAATTGCTTGTTTCATCCATGTTTCTCTAAACCTTGATTCAAGCACAGGCTGTGGTCATGTTTTATTTTATACTTTTATTCAACTAAGTAAGTAAAGTTAGGGGAGATATCTTGCACCTATTCTCTGTGTCAATATCCTATAGTTCTCAGTGGCTTTTAAAGTTTGAATTTTAGGCATGTAACTTGCTGCCAACAAAATCCTAAAGTTTAGTGATTGGCTTATCCTAGGAACAACTGAAGACACAATAGTTTTGGAGAAGCTATAGTGGAAATCTAGGAATGAGTGTACTGGTACCATGTAAAAAATACTGCTAGATACCTTGAATTTAATTCTGAAATTTATCACACTGTATTTTGTTCCTTTTGTAGGTGTGTTTTAAAAATGGACCATCATTGCCCATGGTATGTCCTTTTGATTCATTTCTCTCATCTAATAGGGTCAAAGTTGCTCAATATGTCTACTTTCCTAAACATAGTTGTAAAATGCCTGTTTCTGCTACCAAAATTCATTGAGCTTTGTATTTGTGTAGGTACCAAGGAAGGCATAACATTTTAAAGCAAGAATAAATATATCACCAATGGTGTGACAATGAATTCCTGGTGTCACAGAATTAATGGTCTCTTGTCCATTAGCTATAATAATGAAAGAGAGCACAAATAATTCTTTTGACATTACACAGTTCAGTTCTGTTTTTAGCATTTTGATGTTTGAAATACTCTAGATTATTAATTTAAGCAATTCTTTTCCAAATTTTGTATGTCTGACCCAGAGAATCAGTATGAAACAATGATAAAGAGAATATACCATACTATAGTAAGTATAGTTGCTGAGATTCTAGTAGGCTTCAGAATCCAAGATCCAGGTTTGCTTGGATATGTCAGGAACCTATTATATAGGCCAGGTGTTTCTGTGTCTATAAATAAAAGGAAAAACAAGTGAGACATGAACTTATTTTTCCAATCTGTTCCTATTAAGGGACTTCAATTTCTGTTTTCTGTACAGCAGAAAATGAAGCAGCAGGGATAACATATTTCACTGTCTCTCAGTGTGTTCTAAATCAATGAATCCTGATTTCAAATGTTTTTCTTTTTTTCCCCTTTTTTAGGGTTAATAACTGCATTGGATTTTCCAACTATAAATTCTTCCTTCAGTTCTTAGCTTATTCTGTTCTCTATTGCCTGTACATTGCTACAACGGTCTTCAGCTATTTCATCAAATACTGGAGAGTAAGTTAAATAATCCAGAAGGGTTCCCTCTTCTGGTCTGCCCCCCCAAGAATAAATGCACACCTGCTCCCATCTGTCACCTTGTTCAAATTACTTTTTTTTTTTTACATTTTTTAGTAGTTAATACTGAATTAATCAGAAAGGAAGAAACAGTAAACGAGTCTCCCACATTAACTATTCTGAAATTTAGGAGGCTATTATTTAGATGTCAGTTAAATTTACTATTACATATGAGAACCTTGTTGGGCCTCCAGGAACCTAATCTCTTTACTCTTACTGATTCTTTACAATGTATTTATCTAATCAAGTTTTAAAAATCTACTTCTTACCAATTTCAGGTTTGAAAAATGTTGAAACTAATTCTAAATCCCTAGTTTCCTGGACAAAGGCTGATAATGAAATACAAGAATGTAAATTCATCCTCACATTGCCTCCCTTAATTTCATTCTTAGAATGATCATTAGATGATTAATAGTGTGATGGCTGACTACACGGGCTTACTGTAAAGGCTCCATGAGCAATCATTTCACACCAAAATGACGGTGAAATTCCAGTCACCCAACCTGCTGGGATCTCTCTTCCTAGGAGGAAAGGGGATGGGAAATGTGTTGTGTTTTTTCTGGTCTTGCCTTTTATGATACCAGACCTATCTTCTTCTAAGCTGCTGTTCGGGAGACCATGACCACCCCTTGATTTTAACACAGAGTGAGGACTGGTTTTGTCAATTGACACCAGTAGCAAATGCCTGGGGCAAGTCAGGTGTTATATATTCATTTTTTCTTAAATCTCATCTTTGATTTTCTTGCTCTTTTCTGGCATTCTCTAATCTACACCATCAAAATGAGTTGTGATCCAGTTATAATAAATACTGCCTAGTCAGTGCCCAAGGGGGAGTGGCCTTTGATAACAGATCTCATAATCAATACTGGGCTTTCTTATGTCCGACTTTCTTGTATTCTCCTCCTGGAGCCACCCCCACCCCTCACAGGGACACACATTCCTCACCCAGATATGACCACCGTCATTTCCTTTATTTTTAGATTCTGGAGATACCATTCTGCTCCAACATGAAGTCAATGTAGACACACAAGTTTTTGAACATTTTCAAGAAAACCAAATATTCTTTGGACTATTTGATCATTCCCTCATTTTATCCACGTTCTTTTCACATATATCTCCTCCTTTCAGTCACCTTTCAGTTCCTGTTGGGATTGCAGAGAGGGTCTTATTCTCTCAGGGTTACATATGTTATTGTTTCAAAGCCCTCCATTCGTTCTGCTCATAGGATTTCAACCAGAAATGCCAGTTACCTGTGTTCTTACTATTTCTGCTATAACCTCTGGTGTATTGATAAAAGGTTCTGTGTAGCATCTCTCTCTCTTTCTCTCTTTAGTTGCTAAGTTGTGTCCTACTCTTGCCTCCACATGGGACTATACCCACCAGGCTCCTCTGTCCATGGGATTCTCCAGGCAAGAATAATGGAGTGGGTTGCCATTTCCTTCTCCAGAGGATCTTCCCAACCCAGGGATTGAACCCAGGTCTCCTGCACTACAGGCAGATTCTTTACCGACTGAGCTACAAGGGAAGCCCCTGTGTAGCATAGGGAGCACTAATTAGAGAGGCAGCTGGTCTGCTAGCCTCATTATTTGGAGGGAGTAATACTCATCGTTAAAGGATCACCACAAAGCATAAAAGCTGAGGTCACTTGCTGCCTTTGCTTTTCTATCAGTCAATCACATGCTTGCTCCCCACTGTTGTCATTCAGTTTTGCTGAGTCACTCTTCCATTTGCTTGTAGCTTCTTGAGACTAAATGCCACCCATCCCAGTTCTTCTCAGAACTACCAAAGCAACTGTTGCCTAGTAGTTGCTCAGTCGGTATTTCTTGGAGTAAAATAATCACAGTAGAATTCTAATAGCACAAGGCTAATCTCTCCTTTAATCCTAACGTGCATGTGTTGCTTAGTCGCATCTGACTCTTTGTGATCCCATGGACTGTAGCCCGCTAGGCTCCTCTGTCCATGGGATTCTCCAGGCAAGAATACTAGAGTGGGTTGCCATGCCCTCCAGGGAATCTTCCCGACCCCGGATCAAACCTGTATCTAATGCATTGGCAGATGGGTTCTTTACCGCTGAGCCACCAGAGGAGCCCACTAACACGTTGATCACTACTGGTGATCCACAGTCTCCTAACCTCATTTTTCTTGTTCTGCCCAATCTCTTGATTTAATTCACTTCCTTTTTTTGTAGTGGGCTGGGTTTTAAATTATAAATAATAACTGTTTCTGGGTGGAAAAGAGTTCCTAATAACCACCTTATTACCTCTTCACTGGACCAGCCCAACAACTTTAACTTGTTGATTGTGCAGTGACTGTCCATGTAAATAGAGATAGTCATTAACTGGCTCCTCGAGTTTGTCTCTTGGGTCAGTCCACTGGACTAGGCTGGTGCTCAGGAGAAATCTGTTTTTTAAGCTCTTTGAATCGGACCAAACTGTATTTGGTCGTGGCTGAACACTATATGCCTTCTCTCTTTGGGAGTAAATGGTAAGAGTTAAAGAAACATCACTGCCAAGTTTTAGAACAATGATTTTTAAATGATCTCTAGAATAGCCTGCTCTCAGCTTCATGTCTGTCTTACTTGGTTGTCCTTCAGATAAACAGAAACAGTTATGTCCAAACCTAAACCCTCGCTCAGATGTATTCCCTCTGATGGTGAACTACAGTATCATCTAAAGTACCCTCTTTTTTATTCTCCTCTGCCTTTCTTCATGTATTTTATCATAGACATTGACTGAATGCTGTGTAAACTGCAATACCCAACAAGACATCAGCGATCATGAACTCCACTGTCCATATCTGGAAAATGCTGCCATCAATTACAGACCTAACGGATATATACAAACAGCCCAGGCAATAATGCGAAATATAATGTGTTACCGATCACTAGGCATTTCCATTACCAATACCTAGTCCTTCTTACAGCCTTTTTCCTGCAGATGCAAGTATCTTAAGTACACTTCTCTGGATGTGTTCACAGGTATTCCAAGGGAAGAGTTCTTCAGAGCTTATATATGGTCATTACCAAAGTTTCTTTTTGTCTTTCATTCTTTCTCTCCTTCTAGTTTAGGATGCTGGTGGCACTTCTTACAGGGTCAGCCTTATCAGTAGCACTGCTTCCTCTTAAGTGTGTTCTTTGTCTTCACTCTTCATCAATTTTCATTGCTGTTGTTCAGTCACTCAGTCATGTCTGACTCTTTGCAACCCCATGGACTGCAGCACACCAGGCTTCCCTGTCCTTCACTATCGGAGTTTTCTCAAACTCATATCCATTGAGCCGACGATGTCATTCAACCATCTCATTCTCTGTCGTCCCCACCTCTCCTGCCTTCAATCTTTCCCAGCATCTTTTCTAATGAGTCAGCTCTTCACACGAGGTGGCCAAAGTATTAGAGTTTCAGCTTTAGCATTAGTCTTTCCAATGACTATTCAGGGTTAGTTTCCTTCTGGATCGACTGGTTGATCTCCTTGCTGTCCAAGGGACTCTCAAGAGTCTTCTCCAACACCCCAGTTTGGAAGCATCAATTCTTCGATGCTCAGCCTTCTTTATGGTCCAACTCTCACATCCATATATGACTACTGGAAAAACCACAGCTTTGACTAGACGGTTCATCAGTTAGCAAGTCCTACTAATGTGATGCTCTCTCCTTAATATATCTTGTTATCTCACCCCCTCCTAAGCATCCTTAATATCATTATCCGTCTAAAGGATTTTACTAGGTTCTTTCTCTGTGAACCTGTCCGAGAAATACTAGTCTACACTCTGGCTGTGGATTTCTGGAAACTAAATCCAAATTTGTCTTTTCTCTCACTGACATAATTATTGTTCACCATTATGTTCAGGATAAAGGTCTAAACTCCTTAGAAAGTTAAACTATGTGTGGTCTGACTCTTCCAGGCTCCTATAGTATCACCCATTCTCCCTTCCTGCCTCCCCACTGACTGTATAGTTAAGAGTGTGAAGTCAGGAATCTAACTTTCTGGTCTGAAATCCTGGCTCTGCCACTTACTAGCTATGTAACCTTGGAAAGTCACTTGTATTCTCTGTGCCTCTGCTTCCTTATCTGTAAAAGGAGACATGGTGGTTCCTGTTTCATTTAGTTACTGTGTAGCTTCAATGAGTTAATATATATGTTAAATGCTTACATTGTGTGTGTGCATGTCTTGCTATCATTAAGTTACTTGAAGTTCATCGAGGAGTCTCATTTCTTTTCCATAGATGTTTCTGATAGCTAGAACTGCCCACTCCCATTTTGCCTGACTCACCCCTACCGTCTTCTGAGCTGCCAGCCTCTCAAGGGAGCCTCACTGCCCCTTCCCCTAAACAGGTTGGCTGAGCTGCCTCACCTACAGTTCCTACAGAACCTGTGCACACCTGGATCATAACAGTCCTCACACCAGGTGCGGGCTCTGGGCATCTGTGGTTCTACATACCTGATAATGGCCCAAAGATCTATGATAGGTCTGTTTCATCTATTAGTTTATCAATCAACTGATTGACCTGTCGATCGATAGGTATAACAGGCAAGGCATAGTTAGTTTAGGGATTCAGAAGCTCAAAAGCTCTCAGGATGTATCCATGCCGAAAGTGAAAGTGGTACCATATTTTAACTTTCCAGTTCTTTGTATGCTTCCTATATTAAACTTTGGATTCCTAAATTGGGAGACTTAAAAAATCTTTATCCCTAGCACCTTATATATAACAGAAGTTCAATTAGTATTTGTTAAATGAATGAATGAACCTTTTAAATTTAATACAGAAATTACTTTTTTTCCAAAAACTAATTTTTTCCCTGAGACATAGTTTGAGGTGCTGAGTCTCTTCCCAGGAAAATACACACACTTGGTTAACCTCAAAATTTCATAAGGTTTGAGTCACCTTTGTTCTCAAAGATGGTTTCCAATTTATTCAAGGAGAAAAGAAGAAGAAATGAATTTTTAATACTGCTAAGTCACTTCAGTCATGTCCAACTCTGTGTGGCCCCATAGATGGCAGCTCACCAGGCTCCCCCGGCCCTGGGATTCTCTAGGCAAGAACACTGGAGTGGGTTGCCATTTCCTTCTCCAATGCATGAAAGTGAAAAGTGAAAGTGAAGTCGCTTCTGACTTGTAGTGACCCCATGGACTGCAGCCTACCAGGCTCCTCCATCCATGGGATTTTCTAGGCAAGAGTACTGGAGTCGCTTGCCATTGCCTTCTCTGTTTTTAATACTAAATACTCCAAAGATGTGTGGCTGATAAAATGAAAGGACTGATCCAATTCAACTTATTAAAGGAAACATACTACCTACCCTATTTTGTCTTTGCCCATAAACTTCTTGGAAAAGATAAAATGATTCATTTTTAACAGAGGCAAGTTTGGATCATAATTCAGTAAACTTATGGAAAGTCATTTATCTTTATAGGTGTTTGAAGAATATGATTTGGGTGAATAGAAAAGTTCCCCACCCCTACTTTCTTTTTCACTCTAGTAGCTCACACATGCCTGCTACACTATCTGAAATTCTTTTCATTGACTACACTTTCTGACTAAGTCTCACAACACCCTGTCGTCAGTGCCTGTCTGAGAGGTTCAATGCATTTGAACACTAGTGCCTGAAGGCAAGGTGCTTAGGCAGTCACGCTGGCTGGGGACAGAGCAGCCCCTAGGTCAGGGCCGGAAGGGTGGACCCAAGGCGACGCACTTTAGGCCTTGCCACTAGCATGGAGTTTCAGACAACATCATCTCCTGTTCCTTAAAAAACTAGGGATAAAACTGCCGTATGACCCAACAATCTCACTACTAGGCATATACTACGTTGAATGCATTTGGACACTAGTGCCTGAAGGCAAGGTGCTTAGGCAGTCAGGCTGGCTGGGGACAGAGCAGCCCCTAGGTCAGGGCCGGAAGGGTGGACCCGAGGCGACGCACTCTAGGCCTTGCCACTAGCATGGAGTTTCAGACAACATCATCTCCTATTCCTTAAAAAACTAGGGATAAAACTGCCATATGACCCAACAATCTCACTACTAGGCATATACTCTGAGAAAATCGTAATTGAAAGAGACACGGGTATACCAATGTTCATTGCAGCACGAAGGTTCAATGCATTTGAACACTAGTGCCTGAAGGCAAGGTGCTTAGGCAGTCACGCTGGCTGGGGACAGAGCAGCCCCTAGGTCAGGGCCGGAAGGGTGGACCCAAGGCGACGCACTTTAGGCCTTGCCACTAGCATGGAGTTTCAGACAACATCATCTCCTGTTCCTTAAAAAACTAGGGATAAAACTGCCGTATGACCCAACAATCTCACTACTAGGCATATACTCTGAGAAAATCATAATTGAAAGAGACACGGGTATACCAATGTTCATTACAGCACTATCCACAGTAGCTAGGACATGGAAGCAACCTAGATGTCCACTGACAGAGGAATGGAATACAGAAAATGTGGTACATATATACTAAGGAGTGTTACTCAGCCATAAAAAGGAATGTGTTTGAGTCAGTTCTAATGAGGTGGACAAACCTAGAGCCTATTATACAAAGTGAAGTAAGTCAGAAAGAGAGAAACAAATATCATATATTAACGCATAAATGTGAAATCTGGAAAGGTGGTACTGATGAGCCTATTTGCAGAGCAGCAATGGAAGACAGAGGAATGGAATACAGAAAAGGTGGTACATATATACTAAGGAGTGTTACTCAGCCATAAAAAGGAATGTGTTTGAGTCAGTTCTAATGAGGTGGACAAACCTAGAGCCTATTATACAAAGTGAAGTAAGTCAGAAAGAGAGAAACAAATATCATATATTAACGCATAAATGTGAAATCTGGAAAGGTGGTACTGATGAGCCTATTTGCAGAGCAGCAATGGAAATGCAGACATAGAGAACAGACTTGCGGACACAGTGGGGGAAGAAAAGGGTGGGATGAATTGATAGAATAGCACAGAAGCATATACATTACCATATGTAACACAGATAGCCAGTGGCAATCCGCTGTACGATGCAGGGAGCTCAAACCTGCTCCTCTGTGACAACCTAGAGGGGTGGGGTGAGGTGGGACGTGGGAGGGAGGTTCAAGCAGGACAGGACATATGTATGTATACATACAGCTGATTCATGTTGATGTACAGCAGAAACACAGTATTTAAAGCAGTTATCTTCTAATTAAAAATGAATAAAAATAAAGAACATGTGACAGACACAACACACATACACACAAAACATCCTCTCCTTTACGGTTAAGGCAGGCTCGAAATTGCCAAAGGAAAGATGAAATCTTTTGACTAGTAACTCTTTCAAGACTCTTTCTAAGTGTTCTTCCTAAAATGCCAACCTTCGTGGCTCTCAGTGGTACAGATCGTATGCCTGCATGTGACTGAGAGACGATGGGTTATACGCATACTCTGAAGACCAGCGAGAAGCTTTGCAAAGCACACGCAGATGGGTGCTTCTTGAAATGATTCCAGAAAATTGCAGAGGAAGGTAAACTTCCAAACTCATTCTATGAGGCCACCATCACCCTAATACCAAAACCTGACAGGGACGCCACAAAAAAAGAAAACTACAGGCCAATATCACTGATGAACATAGATGCAAAAATTCTTAACAAAGTTCTAGCAATCAGAATCCAACAACACATTAAAAAGATCATACACCATGACCAAGCAGGCTTTATCCCAGGGATGCAAGGACTCTTCAATATCCGCAAATCAATCAACGTAATTCACCACATTAACAAACTGAAAAATAAAAGTCATATGATTATTTCAATAGATGCAGAGAAGGCCTTTGACTAAATTCAACATCCATTTATGATAAAAAAAAAACTCTCCAGAAGGCAGGAATAGAAGGAACGTACCTCAACATAATAAAAGCTATATATGACAAACCCACAGCAAACATTATACTCAACGGTGAAAAACTGAAAGCATTTCCCCTTAAGTCAGGAACAAGACAAGGGTGCCCACTTTCACCACTACTATTCAATATAGTTCTGGAAGTTTTGGCCACAGCAATCAGAGCAGAAAAAGAAATAAAAGGAATCCAAATTGGAAAAGAAGAAGTAAAACTTTCACTGTTTGCAGATGACATGATCCTCTACATAGAAAATCCTAAAGACTCGACCAGAAAACTACTAGAGCTAATCAATGAATATAGTAAAGTTGCAGGATATAAAATAAACACTCAGAAATCCCTTGCATTCCTATACACTAATAATGAGAAAGTAGAAAAAGAAGTTAAGGAA
>SJYC01034164.1:0-19946 GCA_006408675.1 Madoqua kirkii | reverse complement strand
AGCTTCAGCATCAGTCCTTCCAATGAATAGTCAGGACTGATTTCCTTTAGGATTGACTGCTTTGATCTCCTTGCAGTCCAAAGGACTCTCAAGAGTCTTCTTCAACATCAAAAGCATCAATTCTCCAGCACTCAGCTTTTTTCCAAGCCTAATAAAACATAAAATGCCCTCCAACAGCAATTATCCTGATATTCTTGAGACCAGTCCCAGCAACTGCAGCACGGGGTTCCCAGCCTCACATTGTTTGGAGCTCAGAATGTGTTCCTCCTTTTTTAAGCTTTTCTAAGTATAGTTGATTCACAAAGATTTTGAATGTTGCTTCATTTTTTAAATTACTTTTTTGGTTCTATTGGATCTTCATTTCTGTGAGGGCATTCTCTAGTTGTGGTGAGCAGGGATTATTCTTCATTGTGGTGTGTGGGCTTCTCATTGTGGTGGCTTCTCTTGTTGCGGAGCACAGGCTCTAGGGCACATGGGCTTCAGTAGTTACACCACAGAGGCTCAGTAGTTGCAACTTCCAGGCTCTAGAGTATGGAATCAGTAGCTGTGGCACACAATCTTAGTTGCTCTGGGGAATACGGAATCTTCCAGGACCAAGGATTGACCTCTATCCCCTGCATTAGCAAATGGAGTCCCACTTACTACACCACCAAGGAATTCCTGATTTACAAATTTGTGCTAATTTCTTCTGCATAGCAAAGTGACTCAGTTATTCACATATATACATATATGTATATGTATATGTATATGTATATATACACACATATATGTATATATTCTTTTTCATATTCTTTTCCATTATGGTTTATTTATCACAGGGTAGTTTTTTCTTTTTAGAGTATCATTTTTTTTACAATATTGTGTAAGTCTCTGCTATACAGTAAGTGAATCTCTACTGTTCACTGCCTGATTTTCTCTCCCCGAGTCACTTATTGTCTTATTTTTTCTTGAATAACTACTCTCCACTTTCTACATGGAAACACTCAGAATTCTCCTATAATCTGTGATTTAGCAAATTTTACTTTATAGTAAAAAGGTGTAGACTTTTCCCTTCCCCATTCATTAGGCACATTCAATCTGAATTTCTTTTGAGAAGTTTATTGTCATTCTTTTCTCTAATGTTTCCTCTCCTCCATATTTTCTTTTCTTCTGGGACTCCTATGTTCCACATGTTGGCATTTCTACTTCTTTACTTCTTGTTCTTTGTTATTATTACTTATTATTTTTATCTCTTTACCCTTTCCTGTTCTTTTCAGAATAAATTCCTCAATCACACCTTCCAGGTTACTAATTTCTTCCTTAGTTGTATCTATCCTGCTACTTACTCTTGTGTTCTTCATTTCAACTCTTCCATTTTTCACTGATACTGAAGAGGAAAAGTTAAAATTTTACATAACCTCCTTCTCCTTCTGCCTCTGTAACTCAGCTTGCCTCTTGCAAAGTCTAGATCATGTAGGTCACGTAGTCCCAGAAAGTGGGGAATTGCAATACTAGGAACTGGAGTTTATCTCACTCACCCTTGTCCTGCTTTTTGCAATTGCCCAGCCCCTGCAAACCTGCTTAATCATGCCTGTCCAGGCCAGGCATCCCCCTCTTCCCATCTTGACTGCTATTCCCACATAATGTGAAACCCCTTAGTTTAAACCAGCCTATTAACATCTAGTGTTGCCCACTACAGTCTGTCTATATAAACTCTGTCATCCCTTTGTTCGAGGTTCAGAGCTTGGAACGTTAACTCCTCTGGGCCCGCCAGCTTAATAAACCTGAGTTCTCCAACTCTCCGAGTGTGGTGCTTGGTTTCTCAAGTACTGGTTTCTGCAACATTACTGGGACTTTTTAATAACTACTTCCTGATCTTGCGTCTCATTATTGATGTTTCTCTATATCTCTCTGAGGATATTAGGTTTGTTTTCATTGTTTAGACCCCTGTGGGTATCTGGTTACACGGGCTGGGGAGATTGCAGTTCTTAAAAAGTATCAATTCCTCTATCTGATCATAGTTTACAGGAAAGGCAAAGATGAGATGTTTGTTTAGGTAAGTCTAATAAGTATAAAGACAGAGAAAGAATGAACCCTCTTATTTGCATCACTCCTCATCAGACTGCTGTATTCAAGAATTCACTTTAATTCTTTGAAAGAAATCCCACTTGGAGGAAACAGGCTTCTTCATCTGCTACTCACTAGCCCTGCAGATTTGGAGGGGAAGTGAGCGGGTAAAGAACTGATGCCCAAGGATAGCCAGGCACCCACACCATTTCTATCAGCCTCTTGCCATTAGCAGGACTTTTTCGTGCCTTGGATTATTCATCAGTAGCCCCTGGGCAGTCTGTGTTGTTGCTGTCAATTCTAACTGCAGTGGCCTTGGGAAGATAAAAGCTCTCCCAGGGCAGAAGCATGAAGTCATCTATCTCCCACCTGTCTCCTGCTGCTATTGCAGCTGCCCTTAAGCCCAGACTGGCCCCACTTACTCTACCACAGGGTTTCTCTGCCTTTCTGCTTAGCTCCTCAGATCTCTGCTTCCATCTCACTCCTCTAGTTTTTCTGGTGCACATTTTGAAGAGAAAGCCAGAAACTCAACTTATCAAATTCTGAAAGCCCTTTTCCTATTTTTCTACCATAAATATATATTGCTTGCTATTTTTCAAGATTACACAAAAAAAGACAGTCTGTGCCTTTTTAGTCTTCATTAAGAGGAAGGGAGACAATACAGTATACTGACACATACATATGAAATTTAGAAAGATAGTAATGATGACCCTGTAGGTGAGACAACATAAGAGACCCAGAGGTATAGAACAGACTTTTGGCCTCTGAGGGAGAGGGAGAGGGTGGGATGATTTGGGAGAATGGCACTGAAACATGTATACTATCATATAAGAAATGAAGCGCCAGTCTATGTTCAATACAGGATACAGGATGCTTGGGGCTGGTGTATGGGATGATCCGGGGAGATGGTGTGAGGTGGGAGGTGGGAGGGGGCTTCGGCATTGGGAGATCGTGTACACCTGTGGCTGATTCATGTCAATGTATGGCAAAACAAATACAGTATTGTAAAGTAGAATAAAGTATTAAAAAAAAAAAAGACTGGGGTGGGTGGAGAGCCCCAGTAAGTTCAGGGTAGCCACATACATCCCACCCCACCCACCATCCTGAAAATCACTGTGTGTAATAAAGGGGCACAGTCTGTGGTACTGAGGTGCATACCGGGAAAGTGACTGAGCACTGAGATCAAGATGAAAGTCCATTCACCTCATTTACAGATGCATCAGGCCCCCAAATGTTACAGGACCAGCTTTTCCTACTGCACCGGGCATCTCTCCAGACCTCACTTTACACTCCAAGACCTCCCCATTACAGAGGGTTTTTCTGCATATGTCCTCTTTTTAATGTAACTCAGAGTCTTTTGATGAATTTCATGACAAACCTGTTCTTATGTAAAAAGAAAAAAAAATGTGAACAGTGAAGAATAACTGGGGGTACTTGTCAAAGTGACATGGAAATAGCTGATAATAAGAACAAATATTGAACAGTTAAATTGTACTGGGATGACTTAATAACATTTAGTTATAGGTCTTTAAAAGTTACAGTAATTAAACCACTGGATTTGAAGTTGACTCTCAGTACTTGTAAATTTTTGAGGAACAAGATGAAATCATCCTATTTAATTTGGGGAGAAAGTACTGGGTGTTTTACAGAAAGCTGAGGGATTGACTCAGAAATTGCTCTTAAAGTTCTGGTACATTCTGTATATTAACAGTTCATTCCAATCCCTTCTTCTCTGGGTAGTTCAGGCATATGTCAACAGGTCAGCGTGGGCTGTAGCTGGTTCAATAGTCGTATTATGTAAAATGAACTTTAGTACTTGTTTTTTTCCTAACAGAGCCTGTATTCCCTGCAAAGACTCACACAGAGTGGCTCACCATGTGAAAGGACCTCACTGTTTGATTCTCCTCCCACTACACTGCGTTTACATTACACACTGAGAAAATTATGAGCAACAACTGTCACTCTCTGAGGGTGGAAACTGCCATGAATCAAAAAGACAAGAAGTAATTTTCTGTAATCACAAGATGACTCAGGTTAGTAGCTTTCAGTTATTACAGCAATTTACATAGTACGAGCATATTCAGTAAACCTAATCAGTCCCAATTCCTATCATTTAAAAGTTATGACATTGTGAAGTAAGCTGGAGTTTATTTTTGTGCTAGGTGGAAAAAAGAATTTGAAACTAGTTTAAAAATAACAAGAATGTATTCAATGTTTTATTAGAGAACAAAATGTGTTTCTAAGATGTCAGCATATTGTGAAATGACAGTTTTTTTATCATACAAAAGGTTGCAGTATAATTTGTATTTGAAAATAATATGTAGGTATAAGTATCATGCATTAAATTTTTTTGTAAAAGATTAAATAAACTCAGTTATATCATGATGAAGTCTTTTTGTAATGTAAGTAAAGTCTTTGACCTGACTTGACCATTTTGTATTTAACCTTTAGAATCACAGTTTGAATATATCTTTGAAATTTAAAGCAGCCCTATGCTCTTTTGAAAATATGTGTCTTCTGTGGCATTTATAATAAAAGAACAATTTACAGTATTTATATTTGTTTTCAGTTATAAAACTGGGACTATTTTGTGTCTAGGGTATATCTCTGAACAGGCCTCTGCAAGGGAAGGAAATTAGGAAACACAAAACATGACTGGGAAAGCTTCGTTTTAGCCCTGGGAGCCTCTGAGAGCCTCTTGGCTCTTATCAGGGGATTACTGATTTATGACCAAATAAAGGACCAGTTTACCTGGAGTAAAGCACTGTTGTCTTGCATAGGGAGCTACGTAAACAGCTTGTTGATTCATTGGTTCTACAGTTAACTACTAAGTGAAAGCACTATGATACATATAGAAGAGAGGTCCAGTTTCAGTTCTGCCCTCCAGGAGCTTCTAATTGAGCTGGGAAAATACAGAGTTGAGAGCTCAAGACAGAATCAGGAGGAAACGCTCTAAGTGACAGCAATAATAAACATGCAATATATAGAAATATTAGGGGAAATGATTATTTTTATTGATAGCTATCCATAACGTCTTTACAGAGAAGGGGGAGGCTGAGAGAGACTTCGAAGAGCAGGTGAGATTTCAGAAGGGAAGCACTATAGATGAGAGAGAAGAGCCTGCTGACTTTAGCAGAGACCTGAATGAGGAGCGATAAACAAGGCCCACTCAGGGAAACGTGAGTAGAGTTCTTTGGGTGGAGCTGAGAATCTGAGTTGTCGCAGTAAGAGGATATGGCTGGAAAGCCAGACTGAGACCAGGTCCTGGAAGCTTCTGAATGCTGGATGGAAGAGTGTAAGCTTTGTCCCAGAGAGGTCTCTTGCAGGGTTTTCAACAGGGAGAGGAGATGATCAAATGGATATTAGAGGAAAATTATCCAGTACCAGCATGAAAATAGAGATTCTAAACTGCTTTTCTTGAGTTCTTGGAGGGAGATTACAAGCTACTTCCATCAAGCCGAGAAGAGCATCATGCAGTGGTCTCTGCAGTCGCCTTTTATTATAGGCTATGTCTCCAGCCAGTGAATGTTAACGGAAAAAAGAGTGCTGTGACCTCCCCACATTATGGCTGTATTCGAGGTGACAAGGGGGACAGAGAGACCGACTAGGAAGCTGTAATAACAGCTCAGATATTGGGCTGTGGCCATTAAAAAAAAAATGATGTAACAGAAGCAAAGATAGTGGCAGTAAAGAATCTGCTCATCTCTTGGGCTGGCACTGGTTCCAACAGGACACTGCATCCCAGTGTCCCGTCTCCAGGACTCCAACCAGAGTCCTTCCATCTGTGGGAGCCAAGCCCTGCCGGGACTCTGGAGGCCGCAGCACCTCTCTTCCACCGCGGCACCCCCTAAGGTCCACGCTATGATCATGAAGATGCATTCAAGTCTGAAATAACTAAAGTCCTCTGCCCGCAAAACAAACTCTTCCTCAAGCAAGAAGGGATCTGTAGGGAGTATACCAAGTAGCTGATAGAATAGAAAAATTACCTCAGGAAAGGTAATACTTAGGAGAAACTGGAGGATATTTCCTCCAGTGATTTGGCTTCAACTATCTTTTGTCAGTTTCCCAGGGGAGAGAGAATGATTTTCTTAGATGAGGTCATGTGTCCATCCCTGTCCTACATGACTGGCGGGGTCCAGCATCACGTGGAGTCCAAAGGGAAGTACAGTTCCAAAGGAAGAGCAGATGGCAAGGTTTTTAAAAGTATTTAATTTCTAAAAGGTCTATGCCTGTAAATAATAGTCATAAATGCATGGGCTCAGACTTGGGGACAGATTACACATTTCTAGAATCTTATATCTCTAATGTTTTTCCACTACCTTTGACAGATCCTCTTACTTTTCAAACTAACATGTTATTGTTAAGTACACACACATACACACACACACACACACACACACACACACACGTTGACACAAAGTGCTTTCAGCAACACCTTGACGTCTTCATGCTCCCAGGTCCCGATATCTATTAGCATCCTTTCTCCCTGCCTCTCTCCTTTCCTTCCTTGGCTCACACTATTAATTTTAAAAAGTGGGGGACAGAATTATATTCCATTTTCTCCTAATTTAGTTCTATCTACAGTAATGAGAAAAATGTTAATGTTTATGAAGGAAAAAACAGGACAAACTCACATAGTAACAAGTGATTTTCTAATAGAACATGGCTGACAGAGTTTACTTTTCCATTATCTAGGTAGATAATCCACATCTCGTATGATGAGCTGTGTATTGCCCTATTTTTGGCTAAAAACATGCACACTGTCCACCCATCAAGAGCAGTCACCTGGAGACCTGGGTTGGTGCTTCCAGGATTGCAGACACACACCCTGGCTGGTAAAACTTCTGCCCAGAAGTCTTCCTCTGCCCAGATCTTTTCTGATCACATGTAATGGCCAAAGCATATCCCATGGCTTTGTCTGAATCAAGCTGGGTGGAGAAGTGTTACCCTAGTTACACACCCAGAACAGGAAAACCAAATATCTGTGACTTATTACTGACCACCCTGTGGCTAGAAGCAAGAAACACTGATGTTTCACTGTTTGGTCTTCTCTCCACGGGAAACACACCAAGCCACTGAGCCCTCCTACTAGCTTCCTAGCACTTTTTCTCCCCTCTCCTGCTCTCCAGGGAACCACTTTCCACTACACTTGAGCTCCAAACTAGTTCTCAGATGCACAGGGCATCGCTTTCTGTGACTTATTCTTCCTTTCAAGTTGCCCAGCATGCAGATTAGGAGCCTGGCTAAAGCAAACCCCACATCCCTAGCTTCAGCTGGAACCTTACGCTACTGCTGTAGCACCAGTCTTATTAGCTTAGTCATAGGACCAAATTCACAAGGAATCTGCATATATGTATAGTCCAGGAAAGGCTTCCCAGTGTGCATTAATAGTAAAGAACCACCTGCCAATGCAGGAGACTTCAGAGATGCAGGTTCCATCCCTGGGTCAGGAAGATCCCTGGAGAAGGGCATGGCAACCCCTCTGGTATTCTTGCATGGAGAATCGTATGGGAAGAAGAGCCTGGTGGGTCTTCAGGCCACAGGGTCACAAAGACTCGGATGTGACTGAAGCAACTTTTCACACACACACACACACACACACACACACACACACACACATATACACACACAGAGACCAGGAAATATAAATCCACAGAGTGTCAAGAAAGTCAAATTGGATGGCCCCAGCTCTGCAAATCAATTTCACAGTCAGTGACATATTCTGCAGAATATAATCTTAAGTGTAAAATACAACAAAATGGATTTCTACTGTTCACATGCTTTCAAACAGCTCTTTGAAGTTACTTGTTTATGGTAGAAGCTGGGCAACATTGGGAAAGAATTGCAGAAAGGTCTCCATGTGGTGTGCTTCAAATACTACAGATTCTGAGCTTGCAGATGGAGCCAGCTTCAAGGGAATCAAGCTCATGTTGATTGTCACTTTATCGGCATGTGTGTGTGCTCAGTTGCTAAGTTGTGTCTGACTCTTTGCGACTTCCTGGACTACAGCCCACCAGGCTCCTCTGCCCCTGGGATTCTCCAGGCAAGAATACTGGAGTGGCTTGCCATTTCCTTCTCCAAGGGAATCTTCCTGACCCAGGGATTGAACCTGGGTCTCCTACGTTTGCAGGCTGATTCTTTACCACTGACCCACGCAGGAAGCCCTTAACACTGGCAGGTGCAATAAAGCAGAATGTATTTGTTCTACAGTTCTCAGGACTGCACTGCCTTACTGATTCCTTAAGGGGGGACAATTTTAAGCAAACCTAAGTCTACTGAGATTTTGATTACAGAGAAAAGCATTCAGTGTTTGCGTTTTTCCTCATGTGTAGGCAGTTGTAGGCAGCCATATGTTTACTCTGTATTCTAGTTGAGGGTGTAATATAAGCTGCTTCAGTTTGGGTGGAAGTTTTGTCAGACATCACTAATGAGATTTGTACTCTGTTAGAGTTGCCAGACTTTTTTGCAGGGACTGTGGGCAGGCCCATAATAGTTAAGGATAAAGTGGAAAGTAAAAGTCACAAAGTCGTGTCTGACTCTTTGTGACCCCATGGACTGTGCAGTCCATGGAATCCTCCAGGCCAGAATACTGGAGTGGGTAGCCATTCCCTTCTCCAGGGAATCTTCCCAAACCAGGGATCAAACCCAGGTCTCCTGCAATGTGAGCAGATTCTTTACCAGCTGAGTCACCAGGAAAGCCCAAGAATACTGGAGTGGGAATCTTTCCAACCCGGAATTGAACCAGGTCTCCTGCACTGCAGACAGATTCTTTGCCTACTGAGCTATCAGGGAAGCCCAATTAAGGATAGCCTACTAATTTAAGAGTAAATCCTGAAAAGCTCTTTCTTGCAGTGAAAGGAATGATGGAATGAGAATATCATCATTCTCATCTCTTGAGAATATCATCATTCATAAAAAGAATACTGGAGTGGGAATCTTTCCAACCCGGAATTGAACCAGGTCTCCTGCACTGCAGACAGATTCTTTGCCTACTGAGCTATCAGGGAAGCCCAATTAAGGATAGCCTACTAATTTAAGAGTAAATCCTGAAAAGCTCTTTCTTGCAGTGAAAGGAATGATGGAATGAGAATATCATCATTCTCATCTCTTGAGAATATCATCATTCATAAAATAGAGTGAAAGTCTGCCATTTGCAACAACGTGGCTATTATGCTTATAATACTCAATGAGAGTATTATGCTTAGTGAAATTGGTCAGACAAGGAAAGATAAATACCATAAGGTTTCACTTACACGTGCGATCTAAAAAATTAAACAAACAAATGTACCTAACAAAACACACAAAAAACAGACTCACAGATAGAAAGACCAAACTAGTGGTTAGCCCTCTCCAGTATTCTTGCCTGGAGAATCCAATGGACGGGGGGCCTGGCGCCTGCAGTGCTTGGGGTCACAGAAGAGTCAGACACGACTGCAGTGACTAAACAACACAGTGGTTAACAGGAGGGAAAGGGGAGGGGCAAGGTAGGGCAATGGAATTAAGAGATACAAACTGTAAGCCCTTGTTACCTCGGCTCTTCCAGTCAGGGCTACAGGAAAAAAAAAACAAAACAGGTAATAGACTTACAGCCCCAGTAACCACAGAGGACGCATGAGACACAAGAGGACAAGGGGTGGGACTCAGCCAGCTGGTGAGCAGCGGTAGGGCCAAGTGGGTTCTTCAGTGATTAAAAATACTTTAATACTGATTGGTACAAAGCCACGGTCTGAGCCCTGGCCGCTGCCCTGGGATATCCTCACTCACATGCCACAGGAGAATAATCCAAAGACCAAACCCTAAACAAACAGAAGCCTCCTCGAAGACCTGCTCTTCTACTTTCCCCACTCTTTTTTATTTAAATTTTTTTACTTTTTATTTAAATTTTTCTCCTGTTAAATTTTTGGCTGTGCTGGCCCTTCCCTGCTGCCTGCGGGCGTTCCCTAGTTTCGGTGAGCGGGGGCTACTTTCTAGCTGTGGTGCAAGGGCTTCTCACTGTTGCAGTCTGGGCTCCAGGGCGCACGGGCTTCAGGAGTTGTAATACACGGGCTTAGTTTTTCCACTGCGTGTGGGATCTTCCTGGATCAGGGACCAAGCCTGTGTCCCCTGCACTGGCAGGTGGGTTCTTATCTATTGCACCATCAGGAAAGTCCTCCCCACTGCTCTCTGATTACCCTTATCCTGCATGGGAGGTCAGAGAAGTCCTTCTGGAAGAGGTGATGCTTGGGCCAAGAGTGAATAGAAGTTAGCCAGGTAAGGCACAGAATCTGTACCAGCCCCTGGATGAGAGAGGATGCATCAAGTCTGAGAAACCTTGGGTCACTAAGTATGACAGGTACCCCGATGCTGGGGAAGGAAGGTGAGAAATCGCTGCAAGAGGTAAGTGAAGGCCAGATCAGAAAGCCATGGATACCCTCCTGAGACACCTGGCCTTGAGCAGACAAGCCATAAAATGCCTTTGAAGAAGTCTAAGATAGGGAGCAATGGCAACCCACTCCAGTACTCTTGCCTGGAAAATTCCATGGGAAGAGCCTGGTGGGCTACAGTCCATGGGGTCGTTTAGAGTCCGACACAACTGAGCGACTTCACTTTCACTTTTCACTTTCATGCACTGGAGAAGGAAATGGCAACCCACTCCAGTGTTCTTGCCTGGAGAATCCCAGGGACGGGGGAGCCTGGTGGGCTGCCATCTATGGGGTCACACAGAGTTGGACACGACTGAAGCAACTCAGGAGCAGCAGCAGCAAGATAGGGAGCAGCACAGTTTTATGGTTTTAGAAAAACAGTTGTGGCATAGCTGAAGGAAAGAGACTAAAGGGACAAAAAAAAAACCCATTTACAGGTGGTCGAAGTAACTGAAACAAGAAATGAAGTCTTTTCTAAAACAGAATCAGTAAGATGTAAAGAAAATTGTTGGAATCCAAAGACATTCAAAAGGTAGACTCAATCGGGCTTTGTGATTGGACTGGAGTTGCAAAATGCATGCTATAAAATTTTCATCTCTTGGAGAAGGCAATGGCACCCCAATCCAGTACTCTTGCCTGGAGAATCCCATGGACTGAGGAGCCTGGTAGGCTGCAACCCATGGGGTCGCTGGGAGTCAGACACGACTGAGCGAGTTCACTTTCACTTTTCACTTTCATGCATTGAAGGAAATGACAACCCACTCCAGTGTTCTTGCCTGGAGAATCCCAGGGACAGGGGAGCCTGGTGGGCTGCCGTCTCTGGTGTTGCACAGAGTCGGACACGACTGAAGTGACTTAGCAGCAGCAGCAGCATACAAGAGAAGAGCTTTATCCAAAGTGAACCACTGCTAAGACCTTTGTATATGTTTCCAAAATTAAGGACTCATCTTGCACAGAAACACATTACAGTTAGCTCATTCCCAAATGACTGTTTTCCGAAAATGTACAGCTAAGAGCGATACATCTGCTAGTCTTTCGACAGTGCTGGTGAGGTTCCGGTGTGAAGGCTGTGTACTCTGCAGTTTGTAAGAGAGGGAGGGGACATATGTATACCTCTGATTGATTCATGTTGATGTTTGGCAGAAACCAACACAATTCTGTCAAGCAGTTATCCTTCAATTAAAAAGTAAATAATTTTTTTTAAAAAGAGAGAAAAAGAAACGATAGAAACAGCACAAGCTTGGCAGTCGTAAGTTTCCATTTTAGGAAACCTGCGTCTCCATCAGCCGTTCTCGGTGCCCGCTCTGAACTGTATCCCCTGGCCTGGCCCCGCTCTCCCCAGGATGGACCATGCAGCCGCCCAGCTGGAGAAGCAGCACGTGCATGATGTGTACGAGAGCACCGCGCCCTACTTCAGCGACCTGCAGAGCAGAGCCTGGCCCCGCGTCCGCCAGTTCCTCCAGGAGCAGAAGCCAGGCAGTCTCATCGCCGACATAGGTAACCCGGGCAGGGCCACGCAGTCTGATGTGTATATACTCCGTGCCTTTCCTTTTCAGATTCATTGTTCATCTCTGTTCTAACCAGAAGTCTGAAACTGTGTCCTTGGCATGTCAGCACCTAGAATATTCACTTTATAGCAGAAATTAATGAGGTCACACGAGGAAGTAGAGAAGTTCCCCACATCTACATTTAGACAGAAGCAGTCTTCTCAGAGCCTTTGTGCATATCCTTTCACAAATCAACCCGACCTTGGCTGAATCTGCTTGGACTGAAATGGCCACTTGTGAGTCTGACCATTTTAAATGTAGATTCCTTCACATTTGGGAGTAGTGTTTTGGTGGCTTACCTTGAGGGGCTTCCACGCCTTCTACAGAAGAGCCAGGATTGTGTATATAGAAGAGGTTCTATCTGGCATCCCTGGTGGCTCAGACAGTCAAGAATCTGCCTGCAAAGCAGGAGACCCTGGGTTCGATCCCTGGGTCAGGAAGACCCCCTGAAGAAGGGACTGGCTATCCACTCCGGTATCCTTGCCTGGGAAATTCCATGGACAGAGGAGCCTGGAGGGCTACAGTCCGTAGGGTCGCAAAGAGTTGGACCCAACCGAGTGACCAACATACACTCACAAGAATCCCTATCATCTCTTATGAATCTCAGGAATTCCTTCCCTTAACTATTCTGTAGGTGTTTTATTATTAGAACATAAATTGGGTCATATCTTCATAATCCCTGATTTGCAGGGACATTTTGGCTCAGTATGTTTTGGAATCTAGAAGTGGTAGCCACAGCCCAGGAGAGCTCAGATTAAGTTTTAAGACAAGGTATGATTCCACTGGAAGCATTCCCACCTAAATCTGCTCTCTAGCAACTGCATGCACACAGGATCTGTATGAATCATTTAAGTCTGGAGTCACAAGTTCTGTTTAATTTGACATTCAGTCAAAATGCTGGTAAGAGAAATAGATGTGCCTGGGGCTTTTGGCTTGTTAAAGACGGTGTGAGCAGGGTAGAATTCGAAGAAGGGGTACATGTCATGTAGAAGTGGAGAATCTTTAAAAATATCTCTATCGTGTTAACTTAAAAAAAAAAAAAACTGGTTTCAGGAGATGCGGTGGGTTTGGAACTCTTACCACTCATAATATAAGCAAAGTACCAGGATCTTAAATCAACTGGATGAAAAGGTTTGGAGACAACAGAATGTATATGCTACTTTCTCATGAAAAAAGGTGCATGTTAGGTGTTCAGTCGTTTCTGACTTTTTGTGATCCCATGGACCGTAGCGCACCAGGCTCTTTTGTCCATGGAATTCTCTAGGCAAGAATACTGAAGTGGGTAGCCATTTCTTCTCTGGGGGATCTTCCCAACACAGAGATTAAACCTGGATCTCCTACATTGCTGGCAGATGCTTTACTGTCTGAGCTATCAGGGAAGCCTGATTATATCTTACATCAAAAATTCCAAATGGAGCAAAGATTTAAATATAAGAAAATAAAGTGATTAAAGGGCTAGAGGACAGCTATGTTATTTTTTTAAATATTTTCAAAAGCAAAGGCCTCTCCATGCATGACACAAAACAAGTCAGAAACCATAAAAGAAAATACAATTGATTGTCGGCATTTACAGAAGTCAGATTCTATAAAGCTCCTGTGAACCCAGAATTAGTGAACACAATGAACTGGCGCCCTAAGGGGAAATACAGGATTAGGTTCCTATGAGCCTGTGGTCACAAATTTTTGTCAACTGATCAACACCTAATCTTGTTTCACGTGTGTTTCTGTTTAAAGACACTCGTGCACTGTCAGTACAGGCTCTGGCATTTATTTGTCAGCAAATAGATGCGCATGCAAATACTGAGTCTGTGAGTAAGGAAGATTGACTGCATTTAGTATTTCTGACTGCATAAAATTTAAAAGGTTCTACATGGCAAAAATCTAGACATAAATATAAGGGAAGTAAAAAACCAAAATCAAACTAGGTAAAACTAAGTACAACATATCTGATAGAAAAAAAAAAGTAATTTTCTTAATCAACAGAACCTTCTTCAGAGTCAGTATGAAATACCAATAACTCCCAATGATGAAACCATATGAGCAAATAGTTTGAACATTAGGGGAATATAAGTTGCTTAAATTTTTTTGATAGGTAATCCACTTAAATGGCTTAGTAACAAAGGTACATTAAAATGTATAGTCCCAGCTCCCAGCACCAAGTAACCCACATCAGAGGCACTATGCTCTTAGCTTCTTGTTTAATCTTGAGATACTTCACATAAATATAAGCATATTTGTGCATGTAAGTATGTGCCTGGGTAGACTTACCTTTTCAGTTACACACATTAGTATGTTATATAGACTGCTATACAGCTAGCTTTTGTCTCTTTTTGTATATGGAGATCAACAGAATCCCCCTGGAATGCAGGAGACATAGGAGATGTGAGTTTGATCCCTGAGTCAGGAAGGTCCCCAGGAAAAGGGAATAGCAATCCTCTCCAGTATTCTTGCCTGGAGAATCCAGCGGACAGAAGAGCCCAGCAGAGTACAGTCCAAAGGGTTGCAAAGGGTCGGACGCGACAGAATAGCACAGCATAGTGTTTGTTCTTCTATAGCTATCGAGTATGAAAAGCTGCATAGCGTTCTATGCTAATAACACCACACCAGCAGATATGTATGTTGTTTGCTACATTTTGCTACTATGAACTACAGCACAAATAACATTATTTAAGTATCCCTGTGCAAATCAATTTAGTAAATGTTATTTTGTGTGCTCAGTAGCTCAGTCCTGTCTGACTCTTTGTGACCCCCATGGACAGTAGCCCACCAGACTCCTCTGTCCAGTGGAATTTTCCAGGCAAGAATACTGGAGCAGGTTGTCATTTCCTTCTCCAGGGGGTCTTCCCAACCCAGGGATCGAAACTGCGTCTCTGGTGTCTCCTGCACTGGCTGGCAGATTCTTTACCACTGTGCTTGGAAATCCAAATGTGATTTTATTCACCTGCATCTTTTGACTTTATGTTATTTATAGTTTTTTACTACTCAATACATAGTAGGATTAATTTAATTACACAATGAAAGACAAGTTTAAAAATAAAATTGAAATGAAGAAAAATCAATAAAAAGGAAAGAATCCAAAGGGATTAGTAGAGAAAAGGAAGGAGAACAACACTGTTAGTCACTCAGCTGTGTTCAGCTCTTTGTGACCCAACGGATTGTTGCCCTCCAGGCGCCTCTGTCCGTGAGATTCTCCAATCAAGAATACTGGAGTAGGTTGCCATGTCCTACTCCAGGGGATCTTCCCAACACAGGGATTGAACTTGTGTCTCTCAGGTTGCAGGTGGATTCTTTACCCCTGAGCCACCAGGGAAGCCCATAGACCAACAGAACTATCCTCCAAAGGAAACACTTTTTCTTTCTAGGTTTTCCACTTAGTTTAAAAATCAAGTCTATGTTGACTAATTTGATTGGTATTTAGATTAGCGATTTGTAATTAATGACTTGGGCTTCCCTCACAGCTCAGTTGGTAAAGAATCCACCTGCAATGCAGGAGATCCCGGTTCGATTCCTGGATCGGGAAGATCCCTTAGAGAATGGATAGGCTACCCACTCCAATATTGATGAGTAATAAAACTTTGCATAGGTAACAAACATGCAAGGTAACTGGGCTCCAGTTGCCCACTCGGGGATTCTCTACCTGCTATGCTATTTCAGTGGTGCAACTGTTTATTGGCTAAATTTTATTAAGCACATCACCCTGTTTCCCAGCGAAGCTGATCTGCTGAGGTGTGTGATGACGATTTCTGAACTATGTCTTCAGGGAGGGATCAAGAATGAAGGTAGAGCAACTGTGTCTAAATATAAAGAGCGCTGAAGATTCAAAGACAGCAGAAATGAAAGTACCCTCAGGAAATACTGTAGCTTGTACAATGAAAGCAACTTTTTCCTGAAACGGGCTACTAACTTAAGGCCATTGGAAGAGGGTACCTGCCAGGGATAAGCTGGGAGACTGGGACGGACATATACACACTACTATATACAAAGTAGAGAACTAATAATAACCTGCTGAGCAGAGCGCAGGGAGCTCTACTCAATAATCGGTCATAATTGATATGGGAACAGAATCTAAAAAGAAGAGGGGATATATGTATCTGTATAACTGATTCACTTTGCTCCACCCCTGAAACTAACACAACATTGTAAATCATCTATTCCAATAAAAAATAAAATAAAACAGAACCATATTTGGCTAACCAATCCCTTCCAGTATAACCTTATCCTTATATATATAACTCAATCGGTCATAATTGATATGGAAACAGACTCTAAAAAGAAGAGGGGATATATGCATCTGTATAACTGATTCACTTTGCTCCACCCCTGAAACTAACACAACATTGTAAATCATCTATTCCAATAAAAAATAAAATAAAACAGAACCATATTTGGCTAACCAATCCCTTCCAGTATAACCTTATCCTTATATATATAACTCGTATTTCTCTCAACAAAGTCTTAAACTGATAAGTTATGAATAAAAATAGACTATAATATTTAAAAAGAACATGGTACATGGTGGGTGTTCTTTGGGTTAAAATCTTTACTTTGATTAGTTTAGAAGCAAAATAAAGACTAGAGCTATATTCCTTTCTGAGCAAGGTGACCTTTTCACCTGACATCAGAGACAACTATCCTAACAGTATTGAAATTTTTATTTTTGTACACATAACTAATTTTCCAATAATCAAAGTTCCTTTTTGCCTTTTAACTCTCAGTTATTTTTCCCATATTCTGTGGTCAGACTTATTTTGCTAATTAGCATTTCTTCTCTGAATCAATAAAAATTTAGAGCTCCTACTAAGGGGCAGGCATCATGCCTACAGCACAAAACATATTCCCTCATCTCTGACTTCAAAAGGTTCAGGAAAAATAAATAGGCTGTATTCTTCCTTTTCCCAGAGGAAAAGAGAATTCTCTTTCAGATAAGGTCTTAGCCAAAAAGAAAAAAAAAACACTTCAATTTAAAAAATGTAGCTCTTTCTGCAAACTTCAGAGGGAACATTCAGATTAATTATTTCTACCAAGTACTTACTCACCATGGGCCCAAGCATCTTGCTGAACTGAGGTAATTATCTGTTTCTTCCTTAGCTCTACTGCGGTGCAGAATACGGAACAGAGGGGACGGGAGCACGCAGACACCCACTACCGTTGCTCTGCACTACTTCAGGAGGTTATCATTTAATGAGATTTCGTAACGGAGCATGACTGCTGTGTACAGGAGCTGCCGAATCAAAAGTGTTCTGATTGTTGGAGATAATGGGGTGACTAGGCCTGGCAGTATTCTTCATTTCCTCATTAGGATAAAATCTCCCCTCTAGCACCTCCGTGTCTGCGCTTAGGAAACAGATAATTGCACTGTATTCAGAGGTCCCATTACTATCTTTAAAAATGAACGCCATGTTGGACGAATCGGGAGGGCAGCACAGACCTACATACACTATGATGTGTAAAATAGAGAGCTAGTGGGCAGCTGCTGGATAGCACAGGGAGCTCAGCGCGGTGCTCTGTGATGACCGAGAGGCTGGGGGTTGCAGGGAGGTCCAAGAAGCAGGGGATATGTGTATACTTATAGCTGACTCACTTCGTAGTACAGCAGAAACTAACACAACATTAAAGCAATCCAATTTAAAAAAGAAAAGGTATTTAGAACCAAAAAAAAAAAAGAATGCTGTTAGAAATGGACATGAAGGAATTCCCTGGTGGTCCAGGGGTTAGGACTCGGTGCTCAGGGTTCAATTCTGGTCAGGGAACTAAGATCCCTGCAAGCAGAACAGCACAGTATTCCCCCAACACACACCAAGAAATGAATATGGGATAGATCAAGGGCATCAGGGGCACTGGAAACACTTCAGGAGATGATAAGATCTAAGAAGACCTCAGTTTCCTCATTGCTACCAGATGCTCTCTGAACACATCCCTCTAGCTCTAATATTCCATGAACCTGTTTTTATTAGTATCTTGGAAGTAATTTCCCCTTTTATTTTTCTAAATGTATCCCCTGAGCCAGTTCAAAACAGCGGAAAAATTTACAAGGTTATTTTTCTTAAAATATAAGCATCATCTTTGAAATGTTCAGGATTTCAATTTTAAAATACTTTATGGATTATATTTTCCCCATGACTGCTCTCACATATTGGATCCTTTTTCTCAAAAGCATTCTTAGGGAGTATGGCTATGAGATCTAAAATATTTCTAAGACCTCAATCATTCATACTGAAATAATAAAGCTGGAAATCTTATTTTTTATTCACAAGCTCTCCACTGTCTCAGCGGGCATTGGTGAATCTTAATTATGTTTTTAGTGTCTCATATAATTTTGAATAGCTCCTATTAAGGAGTTATCATCAAAGAGTGCTGTGATGTATTTCAAAACCAGCAACTGATTCATCTTTGAATAGTGGTAGCTATCTTTCAGGCAAAAAATCTACAGCCAATGCCAGTAGGCAGGGATATAAGCTCTAATGAGATCTTTAAATATTTCTGAAAAAAGAAACAGATGATACGCCTACGCTAGAACAGAATACTAGGCACTAGACCATGGAAGGTTTTGTTTCAAGATGACCATTTCTTTATGTCACTAGCTTCTTCAGCATAATATCAGGGAAATCTGACTGATCTAAATCTATGCGCTGTGTGAACCTTGAATTATCTGGGTCTCTGCCACCGGAAAGTGAATGTCAAAACTGGTCTATTTAAGAAAAAAAGAGTTCTTTCTTAGAGGAAATCCCTGGTGGTCCAGTGGTTGACAATCTGCCTGCCAGCGCAGGGGATGCAGGTTTGATCCTTGGTCCAGGAGGACCCGACATGCCGCAGGGCAAACCATCAACACTGAGCCGGTGCTCTAGAGCCCAGGAGCTGCAATGAGAGAAGTCAGCATGGCGAGAGGCCAGCGCACGGCAACGAGGACTGGCCCCCACTCTCCGCAGCTGGAGAAAGTCCGCGCTCAGTGACAAAGAGCCCGCACAGCCCTAAGTGAACAAATAAAGAAGTTCAAGCCGGTGCTCTAGAGCCCAGGAGCTGCAATGAGAGAAGTCAGTATGGCAAGAGGCCAGCGCACGGCAACGAGGACTGGCCCCCACTCTCCGCAGCTGGAGAAAGCCCTCGCTCAGTGACAAAGAGCCCGCACAGCCCTAAGTGAACAAATAAAGAAGTTCTTTAAAAAATAAACTTACCAGAGCTAGCGCTAACAACAGATTGGATAAAAAGATACTGAAACCCTTTTTTCATTCAAATTTTAAATTTCTGAAAGGCGTGTTCCATTGCATAACTTATTTTATAAGTTGTTATGCTGGGAGGGACTGGGGGCAGGAGGAGAAGGGGACGACAGAGGATGAGATGGCTGGGTGGCATCATTGACTCGATGGACGTGAACCTGAGTGAACTCTGGGAGTTGGTGATGGACAGGGAGGCCTGGCCTGCTGTGATTCACCGGGTCGCAAAGAGTCGGACATGACTGAGCGACTGAACTGAACTGATAGAAGTTGAAAAGTTGTTACATAGTGGCAAGTTGTAAGAAGTTTTGATAACCAAGACTAAATGCCCAGAACACATAAGTCTAGAGAAATATGGATGTGAAAGTAACTTATAAAGAGACTGGACCCTATCACTAGAATACTAGGGAAATATTATTATTAATAATAGTTACGATTAACAATAATATTACTAATAGTATTAATATTATATATTATTAATGCATTAATATTTGATTATATTTAAATAATAATACTAGGAACTATTACTATCTGCTGGAGGCCAGCTGACATTTCTTGCTTGTGCTATCATGCTAAGAAACCCCTATAGACATGACCTATTCAGTCAGTTCAGTTCAGTCGTTCAGTCGTGTCCGACTCTTGCGACCCCATTAATCACAGCACACCAGGCCTCCCTGTCCATCACCAACTCCCAGAGTTCACTCAGACTCACGTTCATCGAGTCAGTGATGCCATCCAGC
>SJYC01034160.1:0-18123 GCA_006408675.1 Madoqua kirkii | reverse complement strand
AAAGACAGATAAATATATATTTAGAAACAATATTTTCCCAGAGAATTATGTTTTCTTTTATGTAGTGGTATATCAGCAATCCCAAGAAAAACCAGAGCATTAAGAATAAAGATCTTCTTAATGATATTCTTGGTATTTATCATAAAATACAGCTGAATGCCTTTAACAGAAGATGATAACAACTTGCTTCTAAAATACAACACTGAGAACTGCTAGTAATAGTAATCATAACATACAAACAGAAAAATCTGTTTTGAAGGAAACAGTTACACTGACTAGTAGAAATAAATTCTTAAAAGAGTCAACTTTTAGCTATATGAGTATCAACTAAGACTTTTAACTGTATCTTTAAAAACAGCTTTGTATAATATATCCACAAAGATTCAACAAGAATACGTGTCTCTATGGCTTTTTTCACTATGCCTTCTGATATTATGCTTCGTCTGCAATTCTTCACCAAAATGTTCCCTGTACAAAGATCATCAGCATTAAGATACTTCTGGCTGGATCCCCCAACTCTTTTGCCATAGACAATTAATATCCACTCCAGCAGAGTCCCTCAGAATATCCAGGGTAACAGATCAAATATGGCCTAACCCTTCTATGGGAACCCCTAATCCTCATGTCACAGGTCCAAAAAGCCATCACCCACACTGGGCTTCCCCGCTACCACGGCTGGTATCTGCCGCTTGTGGAGTTTCATGGTAAAATAAGAACATGTCACAGTAGCAAATGGTAGCGGCAGCCAAGCTGCAACTTTCTGTTTAGAAGTTGTCTTCCTGCTTTTAACCGACAACCTTCTTCAAATCTCATCCAGGACTCTGCAAACAATGGAAAACAAATTAGCGACACTGTACATGGTACATATTTAAGCAGTAAGAACATCTGTCGTCTGTCCCAGAGCTATCTTTGCCAACTGTCTGTACCCATTAGGAGGGGCCCATATACTAAGAACTAATGTTGTCCCTTCACCATAGAACAAGAAACTTCTGGGAACCAGATAACCAGACAACCAGTAAATGCGACAAAGGGCAAGTCATTATTTTTTGAGAGGAGAGAGAAAGATATCAGATACCTTCTATAAAAGGCATGAGTAAAACACAAAGGTTGCTGGAATGACCAAAATATCCCTTTATAAAGCATAACTGAAAGGTAAAAATCTACATTTACTTTTTATAATAAAGTAACAGGAAAGTTGTTCCTGAAAAATACGTGGGTCTTCAGAATCATATACTTCCTCTGAAAACCAGCTTTATTATCTATTCTCTTAGACTTGGGATACGGAAATTATAACCAATTTATCACCCAAACCAGAACACTTTTGAGAATAAAATGGAGGCTTTTAATAATACACTTAGACAACAGGCATAATCTATGACTGCACCAGGCAAAGAGAAGTACAAGATCGCTAAACAAATTCCGTTATGGAGATATTATGAGTATCAAGTAAGTATTAAACACAGTTCCTGACACAAGCCCTATGTCTATACTGGGTTATTTGTATTTAGAAATGATTGCTCATAATAAAATTGAATGACGACTGTCAAGTATTTTTTCTCCAAACAATTTTACCACCAATGTCCCAGAATGTAACTCTTTGAAAAATTTACTGAAAAAAAAACTAAATACATGAACATCACTTTCTCACAATCTACATGTACCAAATACCCTCTCTAGAAATACACTATTTAATACTATACCCAAAATAGGTTGAGAATCTCCCATTTTATCCACTGCTTACCCACTGTTAAAGCTCTTAAGATGACCAAAAAACCCCCCCACATAAACAAGTGTATCTATAATCCAAAAAGAGAGTTTCATACCATCATGGTTATGAAAAATGCTTGCAACCAGGTGCCTTTCAATTTCCTTCCACAGCAGTGATTCTGCCTCTCCAAGAAGCAGGTTCTCCAATTCTTCAAAGTTCATTTTTTTAATTGTTGAGTGCCAATTATCCAGAATCCACACAGGAATGTTAAAATGATAGTTGCCAACATGAAATGCCAGGATTCTACCATCTGCTTCCCCACCTCTGTAGTGGAGTTGTAAGGATCAGAAATAGACCCCCTAATTCACAAATACACAAACATTCTTTCAACATATTTATATTCACTGTCTCCTATGTACCAGACACACTTGTACTCATTCACTCTATCACACATTTGGCCAAGTAGTCAGTACATGTATATATGTATACATACTGTTATATGTATTGATATATGTATCTCTATTTATATATATACACATTTATATATATTTATATACATGCAACATACACACATGGATAAAACAGAACTATTTTAGACAGATTTAGAACTACCTAAAACAAACAAACAAAACAAATTTGAACTCCTTACATGGGCACAGTCCTGACAGAGAACTTCTGTCTGTACATGTTTGTTTCAGTGAAAATAAAATCAATCACCAGGGCATAACAAGTGACATACTGCTCATGGTTAGTATCAGACACACAGAAATATACATTTCTATGAGTTCCCATGTTGTGGCTAGAAATAAACTCTCAGAACTCCTGTTAATACAATGGTTTACTTACATTTCACAGTAAAGAGAAAACAGAGTAACTGCTGCTTTTAGCCTTTTCTGCTGACAATTTATATTTCCAAAAGCAAACACACCTGAGATTTGTCCATCCAAATCCACTTACTAATGCCTCTAAAAGTTTTTGTATAGTTACCAAAGTTCTAAACGTGCAACTTATTTTTAATTTGAGAAGAATTCAACAGATACCAAAAAGAAAGCAATTTCCCCATGTATATACATAACAGCCATTTGACTCTGAGTCTAAAAATAAACTAACTTTGATCATTAGTGTGAGGAACTCATTGGCATCTTCAAACAGTTCTGCTGAATAGGAGCATTTGCATTTACAATTAAAACAGTTTTATAGAACAAAAGACAGCCTCTGAACAAATGCAGATAGTAAATGATCAGAAGTGAAAACCGCAGAGATCTATAACACAGTCTCAGTGCAATATCTAAGTGGAAGGCTCAGTAGAGAAACAGATATTGTTACAGACATTTTTTAAAGTCACAGAGAACAACCAACTTGGACAAAACAATAAAAGAGGGGCAAAAATACTCTTTCCTTCTAAGTCTGAGCAATTAGCACCATGGCAGGATGGCAGGACAGCTGATCAAGTGGGATTTTTCTGTTACGTATGTTAAACTGAGAGTACCACTTCAGAGCACAGAGTAAACCAGATTTAAATTTCCATATTTCATTCTATGCCATCACAAATATTAATGTTCTATTTAGAAAGATACTCCAAACTTATTATGTAATATGATATATGGTCATACATACTAAATCATTTGACAGTGAAATCAAAGAGTTGATTTGATTTCAACTATAGTTGACTCAAATCAAATATTGAGTCATCTCAATAGCAAATTGCCACAAAATATTATACTTACTGCTTCTTTAATTTCACAGGAGAAGACATGTATCTGGAATTCTTCAGAACCATGGGAACTCTCTGTAAACGCAAAGCAATTGCTCTCTGTTGTCCCATCATGGCCACGTGCACAGAATAATACCTTATAAATTGGAAAAGATGCTATCTCCATATTGTTGGATTGGTCTATGATTCTGTAAAACAGTTATGAGAAAGAGATTAAATATTACCTATCAAAGAACAAAGGCAGTTTCACTAGGCCAGTAACATATAATTATCTTAAAATCACAAAAATAAACTGGTACTAATAATAATCCAAGAAAACAAATTATCTTCATATTTTTATTATACACACACATAAATTATTTACCTTCTTTTCACAATTACTTCACTTTTGTGCCCTATGATCCAATTCACTTCATCTCAAAGCCAAGGATACACTGTCTGGTAAAACTAATGTCGCCCATCCCTAAATACTACACTTCTTCTGTTATGGCAAAAGAAACACCCAGAAAAAAAAACAGAACAAACCATCCCTGGAGAGCTCATTTCTATTTAAAGCAATACCTGTCTGTTTATCTAAGTCCCAGGTCATTCACTGTTCAACAAAGACCTCTCTTACCCTAAAAAAAGGTCAGAGTGGTTCCAAAGATGAACTTAATGAAATTTAAGAGGTAAAAGGAATTTGTGGAATTTTTCAAATATTTTTCTCACTTTCTCTGTATAAATCCTAAGGTTTTGGACTGACCCAAAACCTCAAGACTACTTCAGGATCTCAAGTGGTGAAACTAAGGGGTACCATTAGGAACAGAGAGGCAAATCAAAACACTAAATCTTTGTTAAGGCATGTTTGGCACTGTGAAATTCAACAGATAACAGTCCATCTACAAAACCCTTTCCTGAAAAATCAATGCATTTTTACCAAAATCTTGTAAATCTGTATTGCTATTATTTTGGTACTTAGTGCTTTCCCCACATTTTAAACTTCAGAGAATGAGGCAAATCAGAAAGGTTTTAAAAAAGACTTAAATCAGCCTTCAGAGAATAGTATAGGCCAATACTCTGGCCACCTGATGTGAAGAACTGACTCATTTGAAAAGACCCTGATGCTGGGAATGATTGAAGGCGGGAGGAGAAGGGGACGACAGAGGATGAGATGGTTGAATGGCATCACTGACTCGACGGACATGAGTTTGAATAAACTCTGGGAGCTGGAGATGGACAGAGAAGCCTGGTGTACTGCAGTCCATGGGGTCGCAAAGAGTCAGACACGACTGAGTGACTGAACTGAACTGAAGATACATTTAACTTAATTTCCTAGACTTGGTTCATTTATGGGTTCATTCAGGAAATGTTTACTAAAAACCTGCTGTGGACCAAAACTGCTCCAGGCAATGAAGCTGCAGCAGCAAGAAATACCAATAACCTGCTTCCATGGAACTGACATTCTAGTGAGGAAGAGAAACAATAAACAAACAAATAAATATGTAATATCAAGGCAAAGAAAAGTTCTTTGAAGGGAAAAAGGCCCAGTGAAAACAAAGAAGGATGGTTATGATAAGATCAAAGGAGGTTTATTTTGATACTTTGACAGTTTCTTACAAAACTAATCATACTGTATGATCTAGCAATTACATTCCTTGGTATTATTCAAATGAGTTAAAACTTTGCACATAGATGTTTACAGAAGCTTTAGTCATAATCACCAAAACATGGATACAATCGCAACATCCTTCCATAGGCCAATGGATGAATAAATTGTGGTACACCCAGACAATAGCACATTATTCAGCACTGAAAAGAAATGAGCTACCAAGCCACAAAAATTCATGTAAGAAAGTTAAATGTCTAATATTAAGTAAAAGAGGCCAATCTGAAAAGGCTATTTATTACATGATTTCAACTATATAATTTACTGGAAATGCAAAAGCTATGGGTGACAGTAAAAAGATTAGCAGTTGCCAGGGGCTGCAGGAAGGGACAGCTGAACTGGCAGAAGGCAAGATTTTTCAGGACAGTGAAAGTACTCTACATGATACCTAATGCTGGATACATGTCATTATATATTTGTCCAAACTCACAGCATGTACACCACCAAGAGGGAACCCTAATGTAAACTATGGACTTTCTAAAATATGTCAGTGTAGCTTCATCAACTGTAACAGATGTACCACATGGAAGAGAATACTGATGGTGAGGGAAGTGTGTGTTTGGGGAAGGTGGGGGTGCCTATCCGGGATATGAGCAATCTCTGTACTTTTTTGCTGTGAACCTAAAATCACTCTCAAAAGTAAACCCTATTAAGAAAAACAGGGAGAAAAAAAAAAGACTTCTTTCAATAAAAGGTTTCTTGAGGTGAAACTGGACAGAAGTGAAAGAGTCACTGGAAAACCAAGGAAAGCTTGTTTGGGCAAAGTAAAGAGACCACACAAAAGCCCCATGGGAGGACTCCTGACTGACAGGTCCTGAGGCAGGATTCAGGACTACCTTTGAGAAAGGACAAAGAGGCGACTACGACAAGAAGAGAGCGGATGAACGAAGTGCATGTAGTGACAGAAGCGAGAGAACAGAGGGTGGGAGAGACGGTCAGGTCAAAGCAGATCATAAGGGCCAGACACAGTAAGAAAGAGCTTCAAAAACAATCACAAGTGTGGCTAGAGGACACTGATAGGCTGAATGTAGGAAAATAACAGTGTCTGATTTACATTTAAAGAAATTCAAGGTTCAACATATAGCTGATTCACTTCGCTGTTCAGCAGAAACAAGCACAACACTGCAAAGCAACTATACTCTAGTAAAAATGATAAAGTGTTAGTTGTTCAGTCGTGTCCAACTCTTTTGCAGCCCCATGGACTGGAGCCTGTCAGGCTCCTCTGTCCATGGAACTCTCTAGGCAAGAATACTGGAATGGGCAGCCATTCCTTTCTCCAGGGCATATCTTTCAACCCAGTGACCAAACGTGAGTCTCCTGCATTGCAGGCAGATTCTTTACTGTCTGAGCCACAAGGTAAGCCCAAATAAAATAAATGGGTTGTATTTACATATCCACAGAGCACAACACACCACATATGCTGGCCGTAATTCTCTCCAACTAATAATGTGATGAATTCATTCCAGATACTATGCAAAACAAATAAATATAGTCAGGCCAAAAAAAGAAAAAAGAAATTCAAGATTCAGATGACATTAAAAATTACTCCCAGCAAAGCATATGAGAAAAAGCCAATTTGCTTCTTTCCAGTCTGATGTAAAGAGCTTAAAATTTAGGGAACAGTCATTTTCTGAATCACTGTTAAATGACAAGGTAAAACACAAATCATAGGTATTTTTAGTTACAGGTGCATTTCCAAGCAAATTTTACAAATGCCCCAAGCAAATACAGAATACGGTCTAAACCTAAACACGTTTGCCTTGCAGAGTAAAAGCGAATTCAAAGTCCATGGTCTCATTCATGATAAAATATTATCACCATTATCCAAAAAAAAAGTTCATACGTGTCTAAGGGAGGTAAAAAAAGATTAGAGCTTACCTCACAGAACCTTCTGGAACATTTGGCACATACAAAGTAACAGAAAAGGGGTGCTGACTGGAAGATTTCATAGTTGCCATCGCCCGTAAAGCTTCCACTTCATTACGTGGGGAAGAAACCTTCATACATCCTAAATAGGTCAGTTTGTTAAATAAAACACTATCCTCTTCAGGTATTTCACTTGGAGAAGATGGTCTGGGTGTAGAAATTTCTGAGGAGAGAAAAAAATGAAACACCCAAAAATTAATGTAAAACTTCCCAGTATAATTTCACCCATTGCCCAAAAACAAATGAAAAAATTGCAAATAAAATTTAGGTCTCCAACTGACAAAGAATTAATCTCCAAAATATACAAGCAGTTCGTGTAGCTCAATACAAGAAAAACAAACAACCCAATCAAAAAGTGGGCAAAAGACCTAAACAGACATTTCTCCAAAGAAGACATACAGATGGCTAACAAACACATGAAAAGATGCTCAACATCACTCATTATTAGAGAAATGCAAATCAAAACCACAGTGAGGTATCATCTCATGCCAGTCAGAATGGCCACCATCAAAAAGTCTGCAAACAATAAATGATGGAGAGAGTGTAGAGAAAAGGGAGAGAATGGTACAGCCACTATGGAGAACAATGTGGAAATTCCTTAAAAAAACTGAGAACAGAACTGTCATATGACCTAGCAATCCCACTGCTGGGCATACACACCAAGGAAACCAGAACTGAAAGAGACAGATGTACCCCAGTGTTCACTGCAGCACTGTTTACAATAGCTAGAACATGGAAATTACCAGTCTATCAGCAGACAAATGGACAAAGAAGTTATGGTACATATACACAAAGGGATATTACTTAGCTATAAAAAAAAGAACACATTCTGAGTCAGTTCTAAGGAGGTGGATGAAACTGGAGCCTATTATACAGACAGAAATAAGTCAGAAAGAGAAACATAAATACTGTATATTAACATAGATATATGGAATTTAGAAAGACAGTAACCATCCTATATGCAAGGCAGCAAAAGAGACACAGATGTAAAGAACAGACTTTTGGATTCTATGAGAGAATGCAGGAGTGGGATGATTTCAGAGAATAGCACTGAAACATGTATATTACCATATGTAAAACAAATGACCAGTACAAGTTCAATGCATGAAGCAGAGCACTCAAAGCCAGTGCTCTGAAACAACCCAGAGGGATGAGTGGGGAGGAAGATGGGACGGGTATTCAGGATGGGGGACAACATGTGCACCAGTGGCTGATTAATGTCAATGTATGGCAAAAACCATCACAAAATTGTAAAGTAACTGTACTCCAATTAAAACAAATTAATTCAGTTCAGTTCACTTCAGTCACTCAGTCGTGTCCGACTCTTTACAAACCCATAATCTGCAACATTCCAGGCCTCCCTGTCCATCACCAACTCCTGGAGTCCACACAAACCCATGTTCATTGAGTCGGTGATGCCATCCAACCATCTCATCCTGTCATCCCCTTCTCCTCCTGCCCTCAATCTTTCGAAGCATCAGGATCTTTTCAAATGAGTCAGCTCTTTGCATCAGGTGGCCAAAGTATTGGAGTTTCATCTTCAACATCGGTCCTTCCAATGAACACCAGGACTCATCTCCTTTAGGATGGACTGGTTGGATCTCCTTGCAGTCCAAGGGACTCTCAAGAGTCTTCTCCAACACCACAGTTCAAAAGCATCAATTCTTCGGCACTCAGCTTTCTTTATAGTCCAACTCTCACACCCATACATGACTACCAGAAAAACCATAGCCTTGACTAGACGGACCTTTGTTGACAAAGTGATGTCGCTGCTTTTGAATATGCTGTCTAGGTTGGTCATAACTTTCCTTCCAAAGAGTGAACATCTTTTAATTTCATGGGTGAAGTCACCATCTGCAGTGATTTTGGAGCCCAAAACAATAAAGTCTGACACTGTTTCCCCATCTATTTGCCATGAAGTGATGGGATTGGATGCTGTGATCTTCGTTTTCTGAATGTTGAGCTTTAAGCCAACTTTTTCACTCTTCTCTTTCACTTTCATCAAGGGGCTCTTTAGTTCCTCTTCACTTTCTGCCCTAAGGATGGTGTCATCTGCGTATCTGAGGTTATTGATATTTCTCCCAGCAATCTTGATTCCAGCTTGTGTTTCTTCCAGCCCAGTGTTTCTCATGATGTACTCTGCATATGAGTTAAATAAGCAGGATGACAGTATACAACCTTGATGTACTCCTTTTCCTATTTGGAACCAGTCTGTTGTTCCACGTCCAGTTCTAACTGTTGCTTCCTGACCTGCATACAGATTTCTCAAGAGGTAGGTCAGGTGGTCTAGTATTCCCATCTCTTTCAGAATTTTCCACAGTTTACTGTGATCCACACAGTCAAAGGCTTCGGCATAGTCAATAAGGCAGAAATAGATGTTTTTCTGGAATACTCTTGCTTTTTCAATGACCCAGTGAATGTTTCCAAATTTTAAAAAATTTAGGTCTCTCTCTGTTTTCATTTATTTTAATGTTTATCCTATATTTTATGAGTTCTGGAATTGGCCATTTTGTACTTCAGATCTCTCAAAGTATTATCTTACTTATCTATAACTTCTTTAAAGGAAAAGGAAAAAAGTCTAAACTTCGTATTTTAAAAAGTCAAAAATACAGAGTTCAAATGATATAAAACATTGAGGAGAAAAAACTAAAGACAGTGTAAATGTGCCAAAATATAATGAAAATAACATCAAATATATTAAGCAGCCTAATTTCCTAAGCAAAAATCAACAATGTTAAGATATTCCATCTCACACTAGTATCAACAAAAGTCAAACTCCTTATTTTGTTCCATCCTGGCTTGCTGGCTTCTATAAAAGTATCCCAATGAGAATTTTTTCCTCAAAGTAATTATTTTGATGAATTATCCTGTGACTGCTCCCCCAATTCTTTTTTTTAAAAATCCACTTTAATTCTAGCAGAGCATGCACATAGCAAAGTCCCAACTGTGGTTAGAGAGCATTCATCTGCATATATCAGGTAGTATGTAGCTTCCCCTCCGCACTCTCCCCATCCGCACCTAAAATCCCCATTCAGTTAGTCTCCAACTCTTCCTGTTACACATATCCATGCTGTACAATATTAAGCATGCCTGTTTCACCCAAACTAGATCCTTGTGGCATGCTCTAATTCTCATTAGCAGGATTATACTTACAGGATATTAATATATAATTCATTAAGCCATTCTGAACCTCCTCACTCCAGCTTTCAATAAATCATGCACCCTTCACCACTTTTTTTTCTATTCAAAAACTAAAGCCATTCAAAATGAAGTATTTCATCTACCATGTTCTTCACTCATTGAAGCAAGTTTCTCCCTGCTTTGAATCAGTTCAGTGTACTTTATTTCAAAAAGATAAAAAAATACAAATACAATACAAAAACAGAAAGAAAAAACTACAAATACACTTTAAGGCTGAATGTTAATATGTTATGTGTGTGTGTGCACAGAATGAATTTTGTTAACTGAGCAAGTACTTATGCAAAAACAATTATGTGCAAGAGCCACTGGTAAAACTAGGCGTCAGTGACTGATGAACATGGTAGATCAAGTAGTTCAAACGGTCTAACTTATGTTAACTGGAGTCCTACACAAGAGGGAAGGTGCGGGAAAAGCTTTCTAAAGAAATAAATATTTTATAAAATCTGTGTAATGCACAGATTCATGAAACTCTGTACAGTCCAAATAAAAAGCAATACACAAATGGATGCAAAAATGACAGATGGCAAAATCAATAGAGAAGACCTTTTAAAATAACTATTATAAGTATGGTAGAAGAATTAAAAAAAAAATCTAACAAAAGTAGGAGAAAAATCGAAGACAGAAAAAAAAGAACCAAAAGAAATTCTGGAGCCAAAAAATGCAGGAGCTGAAACAAAGGATTCTCTTGGTGAATATAACTAATTCTAATTTGCCTAAGAAAATAAGAATGTTAAAGAAGTTCCTTATATTATCAAGAACATAATAAGAATGTTAAAGAAAAATGAAACTAGAGGAAAACTGAAGAGCACCAAAAGTCATAAATACAACTTTTTCCTTACTGTTTAACCTCTTTAAAATACAACAGACTGCTGGTTATATCCATTTGGAAATCTTATAAGTTAGTATGTCTAAAATCAAATTCATTAGATGTCTATTCAACTATTCATATCTTGAATAACTCCTGAATTCATCCTACTTTTTTTTGGCTCATTACCCAAATTACTACAGCAGTAACTTTCAGTTCTTCTTTTCTCCAATTTATTACCTACACTTCGGTCACCAAGATTTCCATAAAGATGAAAGAAAGAGAGAGGAAGAAAGGAAAGGAGGGAGAGAGGAAATAAATTAGATATGCCATGCAAAAAGATACACCATGTAAACACTAATTGCAAGAAAACCAGAATGGGTGTATCGGTACCAGAAAAATCAGACTTCAAAACAATGAACAGTAACAGGAGAAAAACAGACCTTTCACAATAACAAAAGGCTCAATTTATAAGAAAAATGTAATTTAAAAAGTGGCTATGACCCTCATACCAGAGCTTCAAAATACCTGAAGCAAAAACTAGCAGAACTGAAGACCCTCAAACTGAGCCAGTGAAGCCAAAGTAACAAGTCTATTACAGCTTCTATCTATTAACTGAAAACACGGGGCAGAATATAAAAAGTAACTACCTTAGGACTATTTCTGTTTTGTTTTTTAAAAAGCAAATAACAATAGACAAATTGGATAGAGAAGTCAAAACCTGAAGGACTACCAGTATAGTACTGAATTTCCTTTTATATTTTTTCATCCTCTGTATTTCATATTTGATCTAAGGGCAGCCCAAATTGCAGAACTGTGCAGTGAGCAACAAAACTTCGAGAGAAATCCAAAGTATCTGGGCCAAAAAAAAAAAAAAATAGAAAAAGGAGTCCTGTAAACCACAAAGTGTTTGCAGAGTTACAACATTTCTCTCTCTCTCCCCTCTCCCAGTTCTACCACAAGGCCAGCCCCAATGATAGAGCTGCAGCACTGTCTCTGTGTGTGTGTGTGTGTGTGTGTGTGTGTGTGTGTGTGTGCGCTTCAGCACTATGTGTGTGCACGCACATGCGCTTCAGCACTGTGTGTGTGCATGTGTGTGTGCGCGCGCGTGCGCTTCAGCACTGTGTGCATGTGTGTGTGTGTGTGTGTGTGTGTGTGCTTCAGCACTGTGTGTGTGTGTGTGTGCTGCAGCACTATCTGTGTGTGTGTGCGTGTGCGTGTGCTTCAGCACTGTGTGTGTGCGTGTGTGTGTGTGGTGTGTGTGTGTGTGCTGCAGCACTGTGTGTGTGTGTGTTGGGAGAGGAGGGGGGTATGGAGGGGACTGAGGGATAAAATGGAGCATCTACAATTCCAGGGAGAAGAAAAGAAACCTCTCAGTAGTTAAAACACCCAAGCAAGGGACAAGGCTCTTATGGTTCAAAAAAGGAAGACTGCTATTTTTTTTTCTTTCTTTTCTCTCACCACTCTGTCATGAAGTTGACTCTAATCATACAAGACCATATAACAGCACAAAGTAACAAAAACTCTAAGTAAGAAATCCATCTTTCTACATAGGGGAAGAAGGAAAATGGGCCCTGAGAAGCCAAAGAGTATGGGGGAAATCGTGAGGAGCAGAGCTGGAATAGGCAATCCCCTAATTCTGGGTATGAACTAACATAAGTCTTGGGGTTCAGCACCATGCTATACATGTGTGGAAAAGACCAAAGAAGCATAGCAAAGGTTTTAGAACTGACTGACTTTGGAACCAGAAAGCAAGATAGAACTTGCAGTTTGGATGCAACCAACTGGACTGCCTGCTAAAATAAAATCAACATTCTTCAGAGGATTTTACCCGGAAACACAATCTCAAATGTAGGAATCAGAAAGTCTGGGAAAAAATTCAATTACTTAACAACAACAACAACAACAACAACAACAACAACAAAAATCAAACAAAGGTGACCAACTGTCAAGGGAAAAAAGCAATCAACAGATACCAATACCCAAAAGATGGGTTGCTGGAAGCATCAGAAAAAGACTTTAAAACTGGTATTATAACCATGCTCTGTGGCATAAAGGTGAAAAATTCAGAATGAATGAAAATATTGAAATCTGCAGCTGAGGAACAGAATATGTAAAAGGAACAAGGTAAACTTAAAACCAGAGAGAGAGAATATCTAAAATTAAAAATTTAATGGATGGGCTCAAAAGAAAGGAGGTAACAAGACTAAGAGATAGTAAACTGGAGCATAGATCAACAGAAATTTTCTAAACTCAAGAAGAGAGAAACAAGATTGGGAAACAATGAAGAGTCTTAGGAATTGTAGGAAAATGTAACACTTTTGCTGTCTTAGAGGAAAAGACTATGCACAAAAAAAACTTTCAAATTTCATAAAAGATGCAAATTTACAGATTCAAAAATCTCAATAAACACCAATAAAGATAAATCTGAAGAAAATCATACCCATATAATCAAACTGCTGGAAAATTAAAATATTAAAAGTAGGCAGAGAAAAAACAGCATGTTACAAAGAAGAGAACAACAAATGATTCAAATGACTGCAGATTTCTGATCAGAAACTATGAGAAGAGAAGGCAGCAGAACAACATCTTCACAGTACTCAAAGAAAACAACATAATACTGACCGCTCCACAGAATTCCAGTTGGAAAAGACTCTGATGCTGGGAGGGATTGGGGGCAGGAGGAGAAGGGGACGACAGAGGATGAGATGGCTGGATGGCATCACTGACTCAATGGACGTGAGTTTCAGTGAACTCCGGGAAATGGTGATGAACAGGGAGGCCTGGTGTGCTGCGATTCATGGGGTCACAAAGAGTCAAACAGGACTGAGCGACTGAACTGAACTGAACTGAACTGGTACGTCAATGGAGAGAAAGGGCCTACACCCTGGCCAGGGCCCATTTTAAGCAGATATAACTATCGGGCTCAGACTTTAAATTGTGTGTAATTTTATCTTGAAGGTCAAGATTTCCAGAACTACTGATGATGACAAACATTTTATTTGGTACTCACTTTGTGCCACACATTTTATTAATACAAAATACTTTCTATGGATGATACGGGTGGTATCATTTAAGCTTCTAAATCCCTATGAAATGGTTTCTATTTTATCTCTATTTTACAGATGAGATAATTTACCATTAGAGAAGTTGAAAACTTGCCCAAGCCACAAACAGTGCCTAGATTCAAACCCAGGTGTGAGCTCCAAATATGTCTTAATCTCTAAAAGAGGTCTAAAATAGAATGAATTAAAAGCAAAATGAAGTATATTCTGTTCTTAATTATACAGAGTATCAGCTCTACAAGGGAAAGAACTGTTCCATCCTCTTTCTAATCCCAGCACTTGTAACTGTCTCTAAAAGACTAAACACTCAATAATACACCAAACAAATCAATCAGTAAATAAATGAAATTTTTTAGAGTTAGTGATCCTTTCAGCAACCAAGTAATGGCAAACACACATCTCTGGAAACCACCTGGATCCTACTCTATCCACAACTAAATGTACCATAACTGCAGCCTCCACATAGGCAAAAACTCGTGATGAGTGGAAATCTTGGGTTAAGGAGGCAAACAGTAAAATATATTTTAGCAAGCCAATACTTTTAGATCTAGTAAAATCACATACCACTGCAATAAGTTCATATCCTTATAAATTGCTTTATACAAGTCATTCTTCAATTGTATTATCCCTTCCTCAGTAGAAAGATGCAAAGAGTAACAAAGAGCATGAAAGAGAAGACTCATTATGTAACCAAACAGTATTTTAGTAAATTGATGAAAATTAGCAAAAATTCCCTGTACAGCTGAATCCAAGTAGCCAAGATATACAATAAACAAATGACAAAAACCAGAAAGTTAACCAGTGAGTTAAACCAACGATGTTTAAACAAAAACATTTATCTATTCAATTCCATCACTGGCAAACTACGTATCTTTAATATTCACTTCAGCTCATTTAAATATAGATACTTTACAGGTAGTTCCTTACCATTGAAGTTAGGGCTTATTTTAAATTGACCACAAGAAATCTCTTAACAAAAATGCAACTATGAAGAGGCAGCTGAAAACTATTGTTTTAGTTCTTTCAGGCTACTGTATAACAAAATACCACAAGGGTGGCTTACAAATAGACATTTATTTTCGCAGCTCTGGATGCTGGTAAGTCCATGACTGAGGCTCTGGCAGATGGCTGTCTCATGGGAGCTCACTTTCTAGACAACATCTCTTCACTGTGTGCTCACACTGCAAGAGGCACAAGCTAGCTAGCTTGTAGCAGTTTGGCCTAGATTTACACTTAGCCTACATAAATATTCAGAAATGGATCTGCTGCTGCTGCGAAGTCGCTTCAGTCGTGTCCGACTCTGTGCGATCCCATAGATGGCAGCCCATCAGGCTCCCCCATCCCTGGGAGTCTCCAGGCAAGAACACTGGAGTGGGTTGCCATTTCCTTCTCCAATGCATGAAAGTGAAAAGTGAAAGTGAAGTCGCTCAGTCACGTTCGACTCTTCGCAACCCCATGGACTGCAGCCTACCAGGCTCCTCCGCTCATGGGATTTTCCAGGCAAGAGTACTGGAATGGGTTGCCACTGCCTTCTCTGCAGAAATGGATCACACAGCCTTAAATCAACTGGGATGCTATCTCTTCTGCTGAGTGACTTAGTGAGGAATCTGAATATAACCAAGACCAGCATGTATTGATTCATGTCATTCCCTTGACCACAACAAAATGGTTCAGTTGGTCCAATCAGAGTAAAATTCACAACTTTTTGTTCCATGGTTAAAATACCAGAGCCTTTCTCTCAACCACCAGGTATAAACAAATCATTTACCCTTACTTATCAATTTCTGCTACTAACTAGCCATGACATGGAGAAGATCAAAGCTGAGTAGTTTACAAAGAAATATTACCAGAGACCAGAACAAACCACACCTCCAGTGTTTAAACCAGTAGGGGTTGGGTTGAGGTGGGTTTGCCTTTTCCTGATCCAAAATCATTTTCACTTATAAGGCTGGTATTCCTACTATAAATCCTACTTATTTATGCATGTATTTATCATTTATTATACTATAATACTTTTACAGTATTATTACACTGATGGAGTTGATATGCTATTTTACTTAGAATTTTCCCAAATTATAATTTAAAATAACTGTATTTAAACTGAATAAGAAGGCACATCATATGAAAGGATGTACATATTAATTATTCTTTGATACTCAAGAATTTATTCATTTGTTAAGCATTTATTGAAGACCTACTATATTTCAAGTCATTGTTCAGTCACTAAGCCATGTCCAACTCTGTGAACCCATGGACTGCAGGACACCAGGCTCCCCTGTCCTCCACTATCTCCCGGAATTTGCTCAAATTCATGCCCACTGAGTTGGTGATGCTTTCCAATCTTCTCATCCTCTGCCACCCGCTTCTCCTTCTGCCTGAAAGATTGAAATCTTTCCCAGCATCAGTGTCTTTTCCAATGACCTGGCTCTTCGCATCAAGTGGCCAAAGTATTGGAGCTTCAATTTCAGCATCAGTCTTTATAGTGAACGTTCAGGGTTAATTACCTTTAGGATTGACTGGTTTGATCTCCATGCAGTCCAAGGGACTCTCAAGAGTCTTCTCCAGCACCACAATTTGAAGCATCAATTCTTCAGAGCTCAAACTTCTATATGGTCCAACTCTCACATCCCTACATGACTACTAGAAAAACCATAGCTTTGACTATACAGACCTTTGTTGTTAAAGTGACATCTCTGCTTTTTAATATGCTGTCTAGTTTTGTCACACTTTCCTTCCAAGGAGCAAGCATCTTTTAATTTCATGGTTGAAATTAATGGGTAAACTGAGTACCATAACAAAGTGAGTACCCAGACATAGTATCAGTTCTCATGCATCAATTCTTCAGAGTCAAACTTCTATATGGTCCAACTCTCACATCCCTACATGACTACTAGAAAAACCATAGCTTTGACTATACAGACCTTTGTTGTTAAAGTGACATCTCTGCTTTTTAATATGCTGTCTAGTTTTGTCACACTTTCCTTCCAAGGAGCAAGCATCTTTTAATTTCATGGTTGAAATTAATGGGTAAACTGAGTACCATAACAAAGTGAGTACCCAGACATAGTATCAGTTCTCAAACAACACTGAGAGTGATTTTACAGGTAGAGATACAAACAGAAGCTTAAGAACCAAAGTGGGAACTCTCGACCAGAACTGTAAAGTTGGTGGCCTTGATCTTAGAAAATTAAGCTAATAAATTTTCTGATTTTAATTTTAAAATTTTCATTATCACTTTTTCTTTTACAGTTTCTAAGAGTTCAATACAGTACCTGTATTTGATGGATCCAAAATTAACTGAAGAGATGGCTTATTTGTTTGCCTGGATGAAATATTTCCAAATGAATGGTCTGAAATCTCACTGGAACTTCGACAATCAACAGGAAGGCTGCTTTGCCCCTTCTCCGAATCTCTCAAAATCTCTTCCATGGCTTTTTCCAGTTGTTCATCACCATTAGAAACTATCTACAGACAAAAGAAAACAATTCCTTTCAATCATAATATGGTTCTAGAACTTAATAAAAAAATAGTTACTGAATACCAAGAATCAGTTGTATCTAATTTCATGATATATAACAGAAAATTCTGAGTTTAAAAAAACAAAAAACAATAAAGGACTATTAGTTTCAAAAAAGGATTCTCCAGAAACACCTAAGGCAGTTTCCAACTACATTTGGTCTAAGAGCTTACTTACAGAGATTTTGGTGTTTTTTTTTTCTTTTTTTACCTTTCAGTAACACATTCTAAAAATCAAGTAATCCTAAATTTATGTGTTTTAAAGAGAAAAATGTATAAGTTTAAATAGACAATATATAGTGTTAATATCATTTAAAAGGTCATATTTTATGTTATCATAACATAAATATGTTTGTGATTTCTTTACAAATTTTGCTTGAGCAGCCAAGGAGTATCGGTAATTTCCTTATATTTAAGTTGGCTGACCTTTCTCTTAAAAGCCAAGTGAGACACACCAAGCATAAGTAAATAAATGCTTTAAATACATTAATGTGAAAACAGAGTTAAATGAATTTAAATAGCTATTTATTTAAATATAGATAT
>SJYC01034158.1:0-39781 GCA_006408675.1 Madoqua kirkii | reverse complement strand
GACAGAGGATGAGATGGCTGTATGGCATCACTGACTCGATGCACGTGAGTCTGAGTGAACTTCGGGAGTTGGTGATGGACAGGGAGGCCTGGCGTGCTGCAATTCATGCGGTCACAGAGTCGGACACGACTGAGTGACTGAACTGAACTGAAGCAGAATTTGGTAACAATAAGCAGAATAAGAGAGGAAAAGTAGTGAATTAACATTTACTGTTTATTTCCCATATAACTTGCACTAAGTTAACACAAGATATGGTCATTACCAATTTATTAGTTCTAGCATGGACAGATTCAAAGTAGCAACCAAAACTTCATGAACTGGACAACCAGAGATGGTTTCTGAAGCTAAGGAGAAGAATAAGGGTTTCCCTGTTGCTCTCTTCAACTATTTGATCTATACAAGCTCAGCAGTCAGGGGAGGCTCAGTAATTGCCCAAGAAGACACTGCCCAAGCATCAACACAAATCAGGAAATTAAGTCAAAAGTGGTTTTTCTCCTCCCTCCCTCCCCAATTAGATCCCATAAGCAAAGACCTGACTTCTGCCTTGGAAGCACAGGTCCTTCTGGGTATACTAGAACAGTGAGTATTTCTAAAATGACTGACTTAACACCTTCCTGCTCATGAGAAGAAATTTAAATGTACAGTACACAAAAGCTTCTTGGCGTACAGTGTGAATGTATGTTTGTATGTGTGTATGTACTTGTACCTGCCTAGTTCTACAGGATTACTGATCCACATAAAAGAGCTAAAATTCATGAAAATCCCTCAGAATAACTAGGTTTCAAGAAAAGCCATTTTCCCTCGATTTTAGAATTTCTAACCAAGGGATAATATATAATACTACTTTCTAATTTTTTCAGTAAAATGACTCAGCAAGATGCTTATGGGGAAAGTTAAGAAATATGAAAAAAAAGTTTTGAAATACTAAAAAAAGGACATCCAAAATCTGTTGCACAAAACAAAAACAAAATACCAACTATAATCTGAAGAAGCTAATATTTCCTAAATATTAAATTTCATGAGAAAACAGTTTCTATGAAATTATATGTCATGTATCTACAAAAGCAAAGGGAAGAGGGTCTTGCTGAGTTGAAACTATAAACTAAAAACAGTTTTCACTGTTCAATGGAAAAAGAAGTCAAAATAAAAATTGTTCTGATACTGGTTTCTACTTTACAAGTTTTCACTCTCACAAGGCAAACAAAACCCAATGATACTTTATATCACTAGAAGAGTAAATTACTCAATGGCTTCTATTGAATAACTATTTCTATTCAATATCCTTCATGAAGGATGTTTTTCAAATGTTTTCCGATATTTTAAACAGGAAAAATGCAACAAAATACAAACCATCAGAAACCCAATATTTGATGGTTTCTCACCGTCGTAAACCCACATGTCCATCTGGATATTTGTCATGTCTTTGAATCCTGGGTTACAAGCCACAACAGACTTGCTGCCATACTGTAGGTAAAGAACGGAGTGTTACAGCCTCATGGTCTTCAATGCCATTCACACAGAATCCAGTTAATATTTTAAGAACCTTTCGCTGTTGTTGCTAATGCTGAACATGTATTATTTGACAGGCATGTATTATTGATAACGAATATCTAAGAGACATTCCAAACTCAACACATTCAAAAATCATACTTCCGAACTTTCCCCCATCAACCTAATCAAGTCATCCCACACCACCCTCCTATAGACTTTCTCATCTTGCCTGATGGCAACTCCATCTTCTAGTTACTCCAGCCAATATTAGCATCATGTTACTCCTTTTTCTCTCCTTCAACAATCAATCTCTTTCTCCCTCACTCGCTCCCTCTGACTTTATAGCTACACTGTCAGCAAATTCCCTTGGTTCTCCCTTTAAATCACATCCAGAAATCATCCATTTCTCGTTACTTCCCCTGCCACTATTCCAGTTTTACCATCATCTATTACCTAGATTATTCTAAAAGCCTCCTAACTAATTTCCCTGTTTCTTTACTTGCTTCTCTATGGTCTGTTTTCAAAAGCAACCAGAATGATACCTTTAATGTAGTTCTTACCTGTCCTCTCAACCCTCCAAACACTACTCCATTTCACTCATAAAATAAGTTTCAATGCCATTACATGCCTGTACTACAAACTTATGCCTCCTCATTACTTTCCTCACCTCATCTTACTTTACCTTTGTGACTTATTCCCTACAATTCTCTGCCTGGCTGCCTCAACTCCACCTAAATGAGCTCCTTACTTTCTCCTGACTGAGCGACTAAACTGACTTTCTCTCAAAAACTCCTGACGCACATACTCTGATTGTTTCAAAACAGAACACTCTTCTTCCAGATGTCTGCTTGACTAACACTTTTAGTCCCCTGTTCATGTGCTGCGCTGTGCTTAATTGCTTAGTCGTGTGTGACTCTTTGAGACCCCATGGACTACAGCCCATCAGGCTCCTTTGTCCACGGGGATTCTCCAGGCAAGAATACTGGAGTGGGTTGACATGCCGTCCTCCAGGGGATCTTCTGAACCCAGGAGCTGAACCAGGGTCTCCTGCATTGCAGGTGGATTCTTTACTTTACCAGCTGAGGTAACACGGAAGCCCTATTCATAACTTTAATAACAGGTCCTCACCTGTTTCCCCATCACCAACTTCCAATACCCCTTTGTCTTACTCTACTTTCTCTTTTCCCAGAACACTTATTTTCTAACATAGAATCAATTCCACTTTTGTATTATATTTACTGCTACACTAGAATATATTAATAGCATCTTCAAAGGCAAGGATCTTTCTTTTATTCACTGATGTAGCCCAAGCACCTAGAAGAATGTCTAGCTTGCTGAATAAATGAATGTCCAAAATGAATAAACACAAAGTTCCTAAAACCCAAAGAGCCCTGTAACGCCTTCCAGCCTGATCAGGAATTCATCTCTAAAGGGACAGGATAAGAGCATTGCTGGTCTCTTTCACTGGGTAACTAACCAGCACACATTCTTGACGTTATATAGTACTTCCAAGGGTTTATGACTTAACGAAATAACCAGAAGACAGAGTAAATTAAAATGTTAGAGACCTCCTCACCAAATATCCCATTTATGCAACAAAAATGACAACACTTACTAGAGAGTCGTCATATTAAGAAGCTACTGTTGATATTTTTGAGAGTGTTAATATGTGGATTCATTCTGAGGGAGCCTTTAGCAATACATACTGAAATACTTATTAATTAAATGATATGATAACTGAGATTTATTTCATATAATCTGGGATAAGCACAGGGGAAACTAGATTGTGATCATTTTAACATTGCTAAATTGGTAAAAGGTCATAGGAACACTTTTCTCATTTGCCCTGACTTTGCATATGTTTGGCAATTGTCAGAAAAAAGGCAAAGTAAGAATAACATGGAAAGTAAGTTTTTAAAAACACAAAAACAAAAGCCTATATCTCCTTTAGCATCTAACACATTAGTGGCACCTAAATAATAAATAAAATAAATAAATGATGAAAGACTAAAGTATATGTCAAAACTAAACCACAGTTTCTATAAACTACCATAATGACAAGCAGACTAAAACAAAAATTAATGACTAAAGTCAGGCCCACTTTCAAAGAAAAATGAGATTGAAAGTGATGGTCACAGTGACTTCAGATGTGTATGGATGACTTGACAGAACAGGAACACATGAAAAGTCTTCATATTTTTCCAAGATAAAAAAGGCAGTGCACTATATTCCAAAAAGGTCATTTATGTAAATGCAAACTATATTTATCAAGGACAAGAGAACATGGTTGAAATTTTATGTACCAAATGAACACTGCAGCATAATTACTAGAAATACAAGTATCGGTTCAGTGATTCAGACTCCACACTCCCACTGCAGTAAGCACAGGTTCAATCCCTGGTCAGGGAACTAAGATTCTGCATGCCACAAGGCATGGTCAAAAAAAAGAAAAAGAAATATAAGGACCAACTTGACTAGAAAATAAATATAGCAGGAAACAAAAATACTATCTCAATCCCAGAAAGAGCAAGTAAACAACAAAATTTTAATCTCAGAACTATTAAGGTAATATAAACTAGATATAATAAAATTTGCATTCTTCAAAACATACCTTATAACACTGGCAGCAGTTTCAACAATCTCCTCAGCTGATTAAATCTACTCTAGTAAAATATTTATCTAATATCAAGATGAGAGCTATCCATCATGCTCATGTACAGATAAATGTTTATCAGTTTTTAATTCACATTCAAGTAACTGGGAATATAGATCTAATGGATTAAGTACAAAAAGGTATAAAATTTTCCCATCAGGAATAGAAACTGTTATTCATGACAGCTTACTCTGTTAATTTGCCAAAGAGTAAGATGAGAAATGCTGATCTGGAAGAAGCACAAGCTGGAATCAAGATTGCTGGGAGAAATATCAATAACCTCAGATACACAGATGACACCACTCTTATGGCAGAAAGTGAAGAAGAACTAAAAAGCCTCTTGATGAAAGTGAAAGTGGAGAGTGAAAAAGTTGGCTTAAAGCTCAACATTCAGAAAACGAAGATCATGGCATCTGGTCCCATCACTTCATGGGAAATAGATTGGGAAACAGTGGAAACAGTGTCAAGAGTTTATTTTGGGGGGCTCCAAAATCACTGCAGCTGGTGACTGCAGTCATGAAATTAAAAGACGCTTACTCCTTGGAAGAAAAGTTATAACCAACCTACACAGCATATTCAAAAGCAGAGATATTACTTTGCCAACAAAGGTCCATCTAGTCAAGGCGATGGTTTTTCCAGTGGTCATGTATGGATGTGAGAGTTGGACTATGAAGAAAGCTGAGTGCCGAAGAATTGATGCTTTTGAACTGTGGTGTTGGAGAAGACTTTTGAGAGTCCCTTGACTGCAAGGAGATCCACCAGTCCATTCTAAAGGAGATCAGCCCTGGGATTTCTTTGGAGGGAATGATGCTGAAGCTGAAACTCCAGTACTTTGGCCACCTCATGTGAAGAGTTGACTCACTGGAAAAGACTCTGATGCTGGGAGCGATTGGGGGCAGGAGGAGAAGGAGATGACACAGGATGAGATGGCTGTATGGCATCACTGACTCGATGGACGTGAGTCTGAGTGAACTCCGGGAGTTGGTGCTGGACAGGGAGGCCTGGCGTGCTGCAATTCATGGGGTCGCAAAGAGTCAGACATGACTGAGCGACTGAACTGAACTGAAGATGTACTATATGTGTTTTACATTCTAGGAATACCAGACTGTTCACTACCACCTACATAAGAACACATATAAAAACATCAAGTACCTAAGACTGTCTAACACATGGTAAACACCAAATATGTACTAAATTAACAAAATTAAAAATCACTAAACACTTGGAGCAACAAACACATCAGAGCTACCATCACAGACTGTTTAAAATGTAAAAATAAGAATACTACATATCAAATTCTTGCTGGTTTTGTTCCACAATACCTTTACAGTAATATTATTGCACAAATGGCCACAATCTGAAACAGTCAACCGAAAAATTATTAAAACTAGTAAAAGATTTCCAAAAAAATAACACCTCTTAGGACACTAAATACACAAAATGGTGCAAGCTGTTGTTATTTTCATATTTCTCTATTTTCACACATTTCACAATTTTGACACTCTCAGCCTACCTTTCTTATGCTAAATGCAATAATTTATATCCACAAGGCAAAGATTATTTCCTGTTCTTCTCTGGTGACAAGATCTGCCTCAGAGAAAGAAGGTCAAATCTCCTCTGCAGCAGTGCCTATCGAGTAAACTACCCCCCCCCGCCCCGCCCCACACACACACTACTGCGGACAAGTGTGTGGTCCCTTCCAAAGACTTTCTGGCCAATCAGGTGTTAAGAAAGTGAGTGGGCCTCCCTCCCAACCCAGGGACCCTGAGTCTCTGGAAAGAATTTCAACTAGCTACAGGATTTTCCTCAGCCTGTTACCTAGATATTTCACACTTTCTTAGCTAAGTATAAATAGAATATATTCACCACCACTCGCCACACACAGACCCATAAATCAACATGTTCCTATTAGACATTTAATTTTTAAGCATTTTTGGACATATATTCTCTGTGAAGATAGCAGATAATCAGTATTGCTTGTATTATTAAGACTGTCAGGCATAAAATATATTAATTCAATAGGTTTCTTATAGGCCAGCTGTATCCCATTTGTTGTTCAGTTGCTCAGTTGTGTTCGACTCTTTGTGACCCCATGCACTGCAGCACACCAGGCTTCCCTGTCCTTCATCATCTGCTGGAGTTTGCTCAAACTCATGTCCATTGAACCAGTGATGCCATCCAACCATCTCATCTGTCATCCCCTGCTCCTCCTGCCTTCAATCATTCTATGCCAAAAAAGAGGTGGGGAGGAACCCATTCATATGCATCAATTAAATAAATGCCCAAGATAAACTTCTTACATATACAGACCTATAAAAAATACTAACAAACTCTACTGAAGACCCTAAAAAGAAAAAAGCCAACAAATAGAAACAATGTCCAGGAGAGCAGAATTCAGAAAATAGATCATTAGGTAACTAACTACAGAGTGTAAAGATGCCAATTTTCTCCAAGTTATTTATCAGTTTGATCAAATTACATCAAAATTTTAAAAAGAAGTTCTTATGAAACTTTAACAAAATAATCTACATCAAAATTTTACAAAGAAGCTCTTGTGAAACTTAACAAAATAAGCTTTGGGATGGTGGGTAAGTGCTTGTGCTCTAAAGCCAGAGACTGCCTGGGTTTGAATTCTGGTTCCTCAGCTTAATGTGATCTCAAACTAAGTACTAAAGCTTTCTGCATCTCAATTTTTATGTCTCTCAAGTTATGATGTAACACCAGCATCACTAGGTTGTTACAAGGACTGAACGTGCCAATCAGCTCAGTTCATTTGCTCAGTCATGTCCAACTCTTTGCGACCTCATGGACTGCATCATGACAGGCTTCCCTGTCCATCACCAATTCCAGTAGCTTGCTCTAACTCATGTCCATTAAGTCAGTGATGCCATCCAACCATCTCATCTTCTGTTGTCCCCTTCTCCTCATGCCTTTAATCTTTCCCAGCATCAGGGTCATGTGACATTAAAAATTGGATTAAAGACTTACTAAGCATGCCCCTCATCAGAACAAGACTGTTTCCCCTGCAGTCAGTCTCTCCCATCAGGAGGCTTCCATAAGCCTCTTATCCTTATCCATCAGAGGGCAGACAGAATGAAAACCACAATCACAGAAAACTAATCAAACTGAACACAGGGACCACAGCCTTGTCTAACTCAATAAAACTATTAGCCATGCCATGCAGGGCCACCCAAGACGGACGGGTCATGGTGGAGGGTTCTGACAAAATGTGGTCCACTGGATAAGGGAATGGCAAACCACTTCAGTGTTTCTGCCTTGAGAACCCCACGAACAGTATGAAAAGGAAAAAGACATATAATAGGCTAGACAAATTAAGTAGACAAAGCTAAATTCTATACCTATTGATCTCTTTCTACTTGTATGAAAAATTTTAATCTACATTTTCACTGTCTAGGGGAAGTAAATGTGCTAGAAAATTATAAAGCCCTGTACAAATCTTATTGAAATTGTTCAGATGGAAAGAGAGGTATAGCTTCTCTAGGAAGAAAACTGATCATCTCTAGTTGGCCTATGAAAAATGCTTATATTAAAACTTAACTACTCATGCAGGAGGAAGAAGTAAATAATTAAGTAATGAAACAAATGTTGCATCATCCAAAAAAAAAAAAATCATTCAGCTTTGTGGCAAAGTCATCCAAAATGACATTGCTTTCATCTTCTCTGCTGCTAAGTCACTTCAGTCGTGTCCGACTCTCTGCAACCCCATATATAGCAGCCCACCAGGCTCCCTGTCCCTGGGATTCTCCAGGCAAGAACACTGGAGTGGATTGCCATTTCCTTCTCCAATGCATGAAAGTAACAAGTGAAAGGGAAGTTGTGTCCATCTCTTAGCGACACCATGGACTGCAGCCTACCAGGCTCCTCCATCCATGGGATTTTCCAGGCAAGAATACTGGAGTGGGGTGCCTTTGCCTTCTCCACATCTTCTCTGAAATAGAATAAAAATGAAAGTAATACAGAAAGAAATATTTGAGGACTTCTTGAAACTAGTAAAAAATTTCCCTCAAGAAGATCCAGCTGTTAGAATTTAATGATGTACAAGCTGGGTGTCAGAGGCAGAGGAATCAGAGATCAAACTACCAACATTCACTGGTTCATGGAGAAAACAAAGGAGTTTCTATCATTTACTTCTGCTTCAATGACTAATCTAAAGTCTTTGACTGTGTGGATCACAACAAACTGTGGAAAAGTCTTAAAGAAACGGGAATACCAGACCAACTTACCTGTTTCCTGAGAAATCTGTATGCAAGTCAAGAAGTAACAGAACCAGACATGGAACAAGTAACTGTTTCAAAATTGTAAAAGGAGTATGACAAGGCTCTATATTGTCACCCTGCTTATTTAATTTATATGTACAGTACATCATGTAAAATCTCAGGCTGGATGAATCACAAGCTGGATTCAAGACTGCCAGGAGGCAGATATCAACAACCTCAGATATGCAGATGATACCACTCTAATGGCAGAAACTGAAAAGGAATTAAAGAACCTCTAAATGAGGGTGAAAAAGGAAAGTGAAAAAGCTGGCTTAAAACTCAACATTTAAAAAACAAAGATCATGGCCTCCAGTCCCATCACTTCATGGCAAATAGATGGGGAAAAGTGGAAACAGGGACAGATTTTTTTCTTCAAAATCACTATGGACAGTGACTGTAGCCATGAAATTAAAAGACACTTGCTATCTGGATAGAAAACTATGACAAATCTAGACAGCATATTAAAAACCAGAGACATCATTTTACCGACAAAGGCCCATCTAGTCACAGCTATGTTTTTTCTAGAAGCCATGTATGGATACGAGAGTTGGACCAAAAAGAAGACTGAGCATTGAAGAATTGATGCTTTTGAATTTCTGGTGCTAGAGAAGACTTTTGAGAGTCTCCTGAACAGCAAGGAGATCAAACCAGTCAATCCTAAAAGAAATCAACCCTGAATATTCATTGGAAAGATTGTTGCTGAAGCTGAAGCTCCAACATTTGGCCATCTGATGCAAACAGCCAACTCACTGGAAAAGACTGATGCTGGGAAAGACTGAAGACAATAGGAGAAGGAGACAGCAGAGAGTAACATGGTTAAGTAGTATCATCGCCTCAATGGACATGAATATGAGCAAGCTATGGGAGATAATGGAGGACAGAAGAGTCTGGTGTACTACACTCCATGGGGTCTCAAGGGGTCGGACATGACTTAGCAACTGAACAACAACAGTAACTCATGTGATAAAACCAGATGATCAACCACTCTAAACTGAAACAAAACACAACTTCAAAGAACTTAAAAGAGATAAGCTGAAAGACAAAACAAGTTTTTCTTAAAGTAGAAAAGAAAATCATAAGTAAATTCGTCACACTATGGGAAAAGATCTTTCTTTAAAATGAATAATCTACATGGAAACAGATAATGGTGCACAACCTTGTAAATATACTAAAAACCACCCAACTGTACACTTTAAAATGGTAAATTACATCTCAAAAACAAAAATTTTGTGTCAAATTGACATTTATATGCAAAACCTCCCAAGATAAGGAAAATATAAATGACTGTTATTCATAAGAAATTTTGTGTTTTGCAAGAATCTACTATTAAGCCACAGATTTCTATATGTTCCAAGATGTATTTTCTCAAAAAGGGGAGGGAAAGGACGTAAGTACATATTTAGTCTCCCTAAGAAGCCACCAGATTTGAATATCTGAACGGACATGTAAATCCTTTGTTAACATTCTCCATAAACAGTTTCTATGCGTGAGAACCTTGTGAGAGTCTGCTACAGTTTCAGTTTAGAGTAGCTGATCACTGTGTGTGTGTTTTGTTTTGTTTTTCTCCACATTAGTCACTGATGCTCAGTAAATTCTAATAGCTGTATCTCTCTTGTGGAAAAAATGTTCATACCTTTGCAGACCTAAGCTGGGAGCTGGGCTGCCTGATCCCACTGACAGCTACAGCTCTGTTCATACAACAAAGAATGTGACAATAAAGAAGACACCTGCCACTTCTGATTAGGAGTTCTGTGTTCTGGGCAAGACAAGTTCTAGGTTGTCTACCTCAAACAGATAACTGTCACTTCTCTAAAGCCTCCAAAGCTCAGAAACAACCCCACACAAGCAGGATTTCTCTTTTCCAGGACACACAGGGCAAAAGGCATCTAGGGAAAGTCAGAATGGCATTTCTTTATCCTGAGCCCAAAGTGCTGTTGCTTTTACCTCTCTTCTACAAAAACAAGTAAGAGAAACCCCCAGAAGTAAAATATAATATACATAATTTGTATTTCATTTCAAATTATAAATTTCATTATAAATAAGTAAATACTAAAGTGTTATTATAAAATTGTATTGTTATAGAAAAGGCGTAATTGACTTCATTATAGACTAAGTTCTCAATTCAGAAAGCCATCAGTGTCAGGGAAAAATCTATCCACTGGCTAATACTGCCAACCCAAGAAAATACTACTGACCTGAATTACAGGCATCATGCCTATGATAATTACCATTCACTGAGTATCTGTGTATTTATAATACTTCCAAAAACTCTACAAAGTACCTATTAGTCTCACTTTATAGATATGTAAACAGGAAAAGAACAGTTATTAAGTAATTTGCCCAAGGACAGAGAGTTAGTATACAGTTGAGGCAAAACTCAAAACCAACTTAACCAGACCCCAAAGATTCTGCTCTTTCCACTATGAAATGATGCCTCACAAAAGAAATATATACAGTAATAACATCTAACATTTACTGAGTGCTTATTTTGTCCTATGTACTTCACACTCCATTTCATGTAACCCCAAAAACATGAGACAGAACATTATACTATTTTTATAGTTTCTTCATTTAAGAAACAACAGGATGCTAAATGACATCCTAGGTCACAAGACTAGTACAACAGTTTGACAGAGAGACCACATCCTTAACCACTACACACACACACATGTATTTGCTGCCAATCATTAAGCTCATTACTTAGCAGGCACTGTGTTACATACTTTTCTTTTTCTTTCTCACAAGAACCTCCAAGAACAACTAAACAAACTCGACTTCTAAAGGTTCAGCAACTACTATTCCTCAACTAAAATAGCCTTTTACTTCACCATCTCAATGAATTTTAAGATGGTTTGTTTAACAGAAAAAGTAACTTAAATCTAGAAGAAAAATTTAGAAAGTCCTCAATACATTAACAATATCTTTACTATGTTGCCACAATTTTATCAATTGTGCAATCTCCCCTCATCCTCAACTATGAACACATTCTAAACCTGTATGATTAACTCTGCTTTTCCTTTAATTAACATAATAGTTAGAAACAGATCATTATTATCAGCATTTTTCTCATTCTGTCGCTCAGTCCTGTCCAACTCTTTGTGACCCCATGAACTACAGCACGCTAGGCTTCCCTATCCTTCATTATCTCCCAGAGTTTGCTCAAACTCATGTTTATTGATGCTATCCACCATCTCATCCTCTGTTGTCCCCTTCTCCTTCCTTCAATCTTTCCTAGCATCAGGGTTTTTTCCAATGAGTCCGTTGTTCACATCAGGTGGCCAAAGTATTGGAGTTTTAGCATCAGTGCTTCCAACAAATACTCAGGACTGATTTCCTTTAGGATTGACTGGTTTGATCTCCTTACAGTCCAAGGATTCTCAAGAGTCTTTTCAAATACCTCAGTTCCAAAGCATCAGTTCTTCCGCACTCAGCTCTCTTTATGGTCCAACTCTTACAGTGTACATGACTACTGGAAAAATCATAGTTTTAATTATCCAGACCTTTCTTGGCAAAGTGACATCTCTGCTTTTTAATACATGGCTAAATTTGTCATAGCCCTTCTTCCAAGGAGCAAGCATCTTTTAATTTCACGGCTGCAGTCACCATCCACAGTGATTCTGGAGCCCTAAAAAAATAGTTAGCCACTGTTTCCACTGTTTCCCCATCTATTTGCAATGAAGTGATAGGATTGGATGCCATGATCTTAATTTTTTGAACGCTGAGTTTTAAACCAGCTTTTTCACCCTCCTCTCTCACTTTCATCAAGAGACTCTTTAGTTCTTCTTCACTTTCTGCCTTAAGAATGGTGTCATCTGCATATCTGAGGCTATTGATATTTCTCCCAGCAATCTTGATTCCAGCTTGTGCTTCCTCCAGGCTGGCATTTCACATGAAGTCCTCCACATATAAGTTAAATAAGCAGGGTGACAATCTACAGCCTTGACATATTCCTTTCCCAATTTGGAACCAGTCTGTTGCTTCGTGTCCAGTTCTAACTGCTCCTTCTTGGCCTGCATACAGGTTTCTCAGGAGATAGGTAAGGGGTCTGATATTCCCATCTTTCCAAGAATTTTCCATAGTTTGTTGTGATCCACCCAGTCAAAGGCTTCAGCATAGTCAATGAAGCAGAAATCTTTCTGGAATTTTCTTGCTTTTTCTATGATCCAACAGATGTTGGCAACTGGATCTCTGGTTCCCCTGCCGTTTCTAAATCCAGCTTGTACATCTGGAGTTCTCAGTTCACGTACTGTTGAAGCCTAGCTTGAAGGATTTTGAGTATGACCTTGCTAGCACGTGAAATGAGTGCAATTGTGTGGTAGTGTGAACATTCTTTTGCACTGCCCTTCTTTGGAACTGGAATGAAAACTGACATTTTCCAGTTTCACGGCCACTGCTGGGTTTTCCAAATTTGCTGGCATACTGAGTGCGGAACTTTAACATAACATCATCTTTTAGTATCTAAAAATAGTTCGGCTGGATTGATTATTAGCACTTACTATTTGACTAGTTTTCAGTTGCTTTGCCAGGAGTCAATTAATTAGTTGCTGCTGCTGCTGCTAAGTCCCATCAGTCATGTCCGACTCTGTGCGACCCCACAGACGGCACCCAACAGGCTCTTCCGTCCCTGGGATTCTCCAGGCAAGAATACTGGAGTGGGTTACCATTTCCTTCTCCAAGTTAGTTAGTTAATTGGTATTAAAAAGGAATTAAGTAACTCATCTAGGAACCACACAACCAGTAAGCAATGAAAATGAGATGGAAACTCAATTCTCCTCCAAAGTACCACTCTCAAATTATTTCATGCCTTAAAATCTAGGGAATTTATTACCAGAGATGTATTAGATGAAAGACCCCACAGACGGCACCCAACAGGCTCTTCCGTCCCTGGGATTCTCCAGGCAAGAATACTGGAGTGGGTTACCATTTCCTTCTCCAAGTTAGTTAGTTAATTGGTATTAAAAAGGAATTAAGTAACTCATCTAGGAACCACACAACCAGTAAGCAATGAAAATGAGATGGAAACTCAATTCTCCTCCAAAGTACCACTCTCAAATTATTTCATGCCTTAAAATCTAGGGAATTTATTACCAGAGATGTATCTAGATGAAGAAAGAGGGGGAAGGGCAGAGCAATCTTATATTCAAGAGCAGGAAAATTCTTGGACATAAGAAATTAGTCATTCCATATCTGAATTATTTAAGAAACACTTGAATGATTAATTGGTTAACAACGAAAAAAGTACAAGAACATGGAAACCAGATAAAAACTAAAATTTTCTATAAATGGTCATGTCTTTCCAATTTTGAAAAAAATGGAACAAACAGGATATGTCACAATTTCTGAAAATGATCTCCCCAAAGTGGAAGAAAAACCATTAAATACTTGCCTAAAGGTAACAAAGAATTATTTTTAATGTGCATGACAGAGACTCGTTAATTCAAGCATTTACTGGAAGTCCATTATATACTTAGCACTCTAAGCTGGAGGATGAATCAAACCTGCAGGCTCTTTTAGGCCCTGATACCTGCAATAACACAGAAGATCCTTGCAGCTTCTCCACTGCCACATATGCTTTGGGGATCATTTGAAATCTTTAAAAATAATAAACAAAAATCTCAACACTTCCAAGTAATTCTCCCTACTCTCCAAAAATACTATTTAGACTCTTGGAGCAAACCATTTATCCAACCCACTTATGGAACTTGACACAAAATTAAAATGAGACTATTTTGAAGCATAAGAATTAGATGGATAGCACTAGTTCCTTGTAACAGGTTCACAAATGGAAGCATTCATCTACAGCAGGGGTCCCCAACCTCTGGGTTCTAATGCCTGATGATCTGAGGTGGAGGTAATAATAATAGAAATAAAGTGCACAGTAAGTGTAATGTGCTCAAATCATCCTGAAACCATCCCACACACCCCTAGTCCTTGGAAAAATTAACTTCCTCAAAACCGGTCCCTGGTGCCCAAAAGACTGAGGACTGCTGAGAGAGGAATTTAAACAGCTCCACTTAGTACTGGCTCTTACAGCTGCAAGTCACAAGCATGCAGCTTCTCTGTAAACTTAAACATAGGCTTTCACCTCTTCAATCATTAGGATAACAACTTCCAACTCTACACTAATTTTTACAAACATAAGATGAACCAAAGATATAAAAGAAAGTTCCAGTTAAGTTATACTAAGCTAAATTTCAATACCAAAACCAATTCCACCAGGAAGTTATAAAATCTTTAAAGAAGTGAGCATAGTCATCTAATTGGTTCCCAAAGTCTGACTACTGTTACATTTTAAAGTCACCATCAAAACTTCATATAGAAAAAAGCACTCCACCTAAAAGCATGGAGCAAGCACACATAAACAAAGTGTTCATCCTGACTCTATCAATTAATAACTTAAAAGTGGGTACAGATCCTCCAACATGACAATCTCACTCACTTATTAGTTAAGTTGGGAAGACAACTCTGCTTGCCGCAAGGCATTTTTATTTTACTACACTGTTAGGAGATTTGAGTTCAGTTCCCTGGTGGCTCAAACGGTAAAGCATCTGCCTGCAGTATGGGAGACCCAGGTTTGATCCCTGGGTTGAGAAGATGCCCTGGAGAAGGAAATGGCAACCCACTCTAGTACTCTTGCCTGGAAAATTCCATGGACTGAGAGTCTCCTCAGAGCCTGGTAGGCTACAGTCCATGGGGTCGCAAAGAGTCGGACACGACTACGCAACTTCACTTCACTAACCAAAGGTATTTTCTTTTCATCTACTTAATCCAGTCACAGATGAGATAACAGAGACATGAGCAAGTATTTCTACCATAAAAAAATATGTCAGAGGGTATAAATACAAAATAAAAATTGACTATTCCTAAAGGGTATGAATAGGCCCAGACAGTGAACACGTAGTCATCAACACAGTAATGCTACTTTATTCAGGCAATCCCCTCTTACGCAACTTCACTTCACTAACAAAGGTATTTTCTTTTCATCTACTTAATCCAGTCACAGATGAGATAACAGAGACATGAGCAAGTATTTCTACCATAAAAAAATATGTCAGAGGGTATAAATACAAAATAAAAATTGACTATTCCTAAAGGGTATGAATAGGCCCAGACAGTGAACACGTAGTCATCAACACAGTAATGCTACTTTATTCAGGCAATCCCCTCTTGATTCCCAAAGTTTACATTTGGGAATTTAACAACTGCAAGCCAATACTCAAAGTGAGAAGTCAAAGGTCCCCCCTCCCCTTAAATTCTCCAGCTTATATTTTTAACACACAGCTAAATGTTATTTGTTATACTTTTTCCCTAAAGGTAAAAAATGAGGCAGGGATTCTCTCCTGCTTCTGAACAAAGGAATTCAGATAAAAACTCATCTATCTGATATCAAAATTACCACTCTAAATCAATTTATACAAATGGGACGCTGTCTCCAAGAAAAATCAACAAAGAAACCAGAGTAGTTAACTTGACATCTGAACTTCTTTTCCTTTTTTCCCCCCAAATAGCAGTGAATAACTTTCCTCCCACTAGTCAAAGCCCATTTCAGGGCCTTAAATTTTCTGTCCCTGACTTTATTTTTTATTTATATGTGTTGTTTAAGTAACTTGTACCTGATATGCTAAATATCACTAGCTTTTTTATAAGACTCTAAGCATACAAATTCAGTAACACCTGATATGACAAACCAGAAGATGAAAGCTTAAAAGATGGAAGCATGGGGTATTTTACAACTTGTCATAGTCTTGTCAAAATACATCAAACTTCTGTAAGCCAAGAACATATTTCAGTGTGTTCTATCAAGAGAATGAGGAAAATAAACAGCTAGAGAAACACAGAAATAAAACTCACATTTGACATATCCAGAAATAAAACTCAAACAGTACATCTAAAGTAGATCCTAATCTATTATGTTTTAGATATAGCTACCTAGTAATCACATATTGCACTTTGGGAGAAAAAAATTATCAGGCTCCTCCTCGCTTCAAAAGTACAACAGTATTCCAGACTCCAGGTCACACTGAGATGAACTCACACATGTACAAAGTTCATGCATGCCCTAACAATAAGGAGTAGCCAGGGAGCAAGGCTACCCTGGCAGAAAAGACATCCAAGAGCACCACAGTTGACCAAGGTTGGCGTCTATGAAAATGATATCCTCATCTAATTGCAGTTACAGGCATTTTCCCACAGAGTAAATACTAACTTCTGGTGCCTATCTCTTTACTTTCTGGTTTCTAACCAATAACAATTAAAAATCCCCTAGGGGGACTGCTGTCCTTTCAATTCAGACCCAATATGAAGTAGTTTCGACCTTTCAAATAAGAAAAATTTAAGATTAGCATACTTCCAATGCAGAGTAACTACTGGAGGCTGGGGAGGTGGGAGGTGGAGGGAGAGAGGAGGATAGGAGAGAAGCAGGGAAAGTTCAATGCAGGCAATTAAGAAAACTCAGCAAAGTCCATGTCTTAAATGGTTTTCTTCACATGTATTTTTAAAACCAAATCAGTAAACAGTAATTAGTCTGAGATAAGCTCCGAACTTCTTCAGCCAAAGAACAACATAATTTAGTACCAGGAATCCCAGCCCTGTTACAATTTCTAACATCATACAGACTGTATACAACTATATTTTAACCTTATCTCATCCCATAGATACAGGGACTCTTTAACCTCTTGCTTGCTTGTATGAATGCTCAGTCATGTCTGACTCTTCGCAACCCCATGGACTGTAGGCCACAGGCCTCCTCTGTCCACGGGACTATCCTGGCAGAGTGAGCTGCCATTTCCACTTCCAGGAGATTGTCCTGACCTAGGGATCAAACGCCCTATCTCCTGACTAGTAGGCAGTTTCTTTACCACTGAGCCACCTGGGAAGCCCATTTACCCTGTTGCTGCTGCTACTGCTGCTAAGTCATTTCAGTCGTATCCGACTCTGTGCGGCCCCACATACAGCAGCCCACCAGGCTCCCCTGTCCCTGGGAGTCTCCAGGCAAGAACACTGGAGTGGGCTGCCATCTCCTTCTCCAATGCAGCAAAGTGAAAAGTTAAAGTGAAGTTGCTCAGTCGTGCCCAACTCTTAGCGATTCCATGGACTGCAGCCTACCAGGCTCCTCTGTCCATGGGATTTTCCAGGCAAGAGTATTGGAGTGGGTTGCCACTGCCTTCTCCAATTTACCCTGTTATACATATCCAAATCTTAATGAAGTACTTTAGGATCTCCCTTAATCTGAGTATCTGAGAAAATGAAATGTACAACAATAGGCCAGTCAACAAATATTTATTAAACAATAATTATGTGTAAGGCATTCATATAAAGTTTAACGCCGGTCAATGCTTTTGGGGTGTGTTGCTACACACTAATATAATTAATACTTTTCTTACAAAATATCAACATGTCTGAAATTAAAGCTCCTACATCAAATGACACAAGATAGTTAAGCAAGTGTTCATCAAAGTGTGGTTGACCCTTCCCTCAAAATGTGGAAAATATTACTGAGATTTCATTCTGACAAGAAAATGAAAACTTATACCTAGTTGTCTACGCAATATTCAGTAAACTCTGCTGTATAAGGGTACATCAGCATAAAAATAATAATCTTTGCTTTGATGAAATGAATAAGCCAAAGAAGCAATATTAATCTGAAGGCATACATGTCTATTAACAGTACAATTTAGAATGTAACAAGTATCACATACTGTGTGTTTAATGTGGTAGTTGTAATTTTTAAAGATTTAAACATTCAGGGTCTAGTCTGTTGAAAATAAATAACAGTTACCATTTTATTACTATTATTTACTAAATGCTTACCATGAACCAAACAGTATTGGGCATTTTAGTTATCTTTTTGTTGTTTATATTCACAACAGTCACTGAACTAACTGCGCTCCCAAATGAAGAAATACATTCAAATGATTAAACAATTTGTTCTAGTTAATATAGCTAATCAAACACAGAGACCAGATTCAGAGCAACCAAATCAATCTCACTTTATAGCAGTCTGTCTCCTGCAAGGATGGCCCATAGATTGAGTGCCTGGTGTTGGTCTGGGAAGTGACCAAATTAAAAACATGCCTGCCTAGTTCCCTGACCAAAGTTTCCATCTGAATGAACTGTGGCTGTGCAGGTGTCATGATTCATTGCACTGGGGGGCGGGGGAACTATTCTTCTGTTCTCTTACTTCTGTGTGGGGGGCTTTCACTTCTTGCAAGGAAGAATGCAATACTAGAATCCTTACTACATTTCACAATCCATCCTTACTAGTACTAAAGCTCAACAATTTTTTTCCCACATTTGGGATTCCCTGGTGACTCAGATGGTAAAGAGTCTGCCTGCAATGCAGGAGATGCAAGTTCAATTCTGGGTTGGGAAGAACCCCTGGAGAAGGAAATGGCAACCCACTCCAGTATTCTTGCCTGGGAAATCCCATGGACAGAGGAACCTGGCAGGCTACAGTCCATGAGGTCACACAGAATCAGACACAACTGAGCAGCTAACCCTTTCACTTCACTTGGCTCCTTGCTTGTGTTCTCAATGAATTAAGAGCCTGGAAATGTGGAGAAGTGACTTCAACAGACCTTCCTGAAACTCCAACTGACATGTGCAGCATAGTAAGAAATAGAGAAAGTTAGAGATTAAGCAGCTATCATTAATGAAACACACTAATATCAAGAGAACCACAGGAAGGCATATTATCATCTACAAAATAAACCAGTAACATAATTCCTTTTGATACTGAACTACAAAGTTTCACAGATAATCGATCTTTGAACATGTACTTAATTTATGAAATCTTTAGACCATTTGGTCTAATACCCTGACCACTTTGGGGAGAAAACTAAGTCAACACCAAACTAAACAACATCTGCTTTGTTGTTGCTATGAAACTGAACTTCTATCTTCTAATCTCAAACTTTATAGTCTGGCCCATCTTTCCCTTATTAATATACTTGCCTTCCTAGACTTTTGCTAACTCTCATGAGCCAAATCTGACCCTTTCCTTGTGTACAATGAATGCTCTTGACTCAGCTTTTCTCTGTTATTCTAGGAACACCCTTGGTTATACCCCCAAACATCTTGTAGCAATGTTCTCTACTCACTGGCTGATAAAGACCTGCCGGGCAGTCAACAAAATGATCACGGCATACCAAGCAATTATAAGAACAGAGAAAAGGAAAGGAGAAAGAAAGCCACAGGAATGTAGGAGGGAAATGAAGAAGAATGCAATGTTCCATGATCTGACTGACCAATCTGTTTTTTCTCAATCAGTATACATGTATCCTCAGGCACAAACTGAGGCATGCTGGGGATACACTAAAGCCACTGAGCCACCTGGGAAGCCCATTTACCCTAAGACACAATGAAGGTGTCTCAGACATGGTGTCAGTCCTCTTCATTCACCCAGTCTTCCAAAATTAATAGACCCGAGGATTTTTTTTTCTGAGAGTGAAATATTACTACATTTATATAATCAGTATGCAATAGAAGGCAACATTCACATGACTTCTTAATATAAAACAGAGAATTTAAGAAATTTCCAAGTTGCTCTGAGGTATATTCAAAGGGTAGTTTTACTCTCCTCTGTCTGTGAGGTTCTTTGCAGGTAGTTTAAGAAGCCCTATTTTATACAAATTTGGGAGGGTAACATCCCAACAGTTTGATCTGCTTGACTAACAACCTTTCCAGAAAGAGTAGATCACTCCCTCTGCAGTGTTTATACAACATTTTACATTACTTTATATTCTTACTTAAGCATTTATCAATCACATAATAACTTATGTGTCTACCTCATCAATTACAACTAGTTCCTCCTGGAAAGCAATCATATGTCTATTTGTCTTTTATTTAGAGCTCCTAGGAAAATGTCAAGAACATAGTACACCACCTGACAATATCACATTTGCTGGGGTAAACTTACACATTTCAAGACCAAATAACTTCTCTCTAGCAAGATCATGTCAACACAGAATCTTTTAATATGTTAATCACATTAGACAACCCATACAAATACCTAACCCAAATCTACTTTACCACTATAATGGGATTTGAAATATTAATCTACTTACCCATAGTCAAGAAACTACACTCCATAGAGTTAATATAAAAACAAAAGCTGAACACTTACTGCACACAGTTCTCTTATATAAAGTATACCCTTTCAAATCAGAAAATTTGTGGTCCTGCAAAAACAAAACTATGATTAAAAACCTTTACAAATGATGACTGTCATTCTGTTCATCCCAGTACATCTGATTAAGGACAACAGATCTTAGGATATAACAATCAGAATTGCAGTGTGTTCGATCACACAGAGTCGGACACGACTGAAATGACTTAGCAGCAGCAGCCCATGCTCTACTTACTTCTAGTGCTATCCTTTAAACCTATTTGGTTCTCCAGAGGGCAAGTATAACTACATTACGCAGAGCCTCAAAGAAAACTTTCATTACTTCAGAGGGAAAAACGGCTACAATGCCTTATGATCTTCCTAGGTTTTCAAAGAGGATCAGAATTCTCAAGACAGTGTCAATGAAAAATGAATGAGTAACTAATTTCAAAAAGATAAGCAACATTTTCTCCCATGTTTTAAAAAGGGTTCTATTTAACTTTGTAGAAAATTTGCATATTCTAATATTATCATCTGAAAAATTTAATGTCATACATTTTATTAAACATGATACATACCTGAATGTACACATTTCCACTTAAAAATATACCACAGGCTACCAATACGGTGACTAAGTGGCATTTTATTAATGCCCCTACAGTACTGACAAAAACACAATTAATAAATATTTGATTAAGTCAACAAATATTTAAGCTTCTTCTTATATCCATACACTGTTCTAAGCATAGGCTATGACAAGTCTAACACATAAAACTCTTGCCTTTTGTAGCCTTTAGTTTTGTGAAAAGGCAGAAATTCAACGAATAAACCCACAGATCTATACTCATCAAATGCTGTAAGTAGAATGAAGGAAAAGACTCAGGTGATATTAGTGGTGGCGGGGGTTGGGGAGTTAGCCACTTTAGACTGGAACACTAAGGATGCCTCTCTAAAAACAGGACACTTGAAATTAAGATTCCACATTCAAAGATTTGAAGAAAAGATAATTTCAGGTTATGGGAACAGCATGTGAGAAATTTCTAAGGCAAGTTTCTGAAATTGAAGAGTCAGCATAACTTGGTTACAGAAAAGCAGAGGAAGAGTAGATTTCTTAGAATCTGGTAAGGGACAAGATTGTATACAGCTTTTTACCACATTTAAGGATTTATGGTTCTACTCTAGGCACACTAAAAAAATCTAAAATGAAGCATTATAGGCGAGGTATATGCAAGAAAGACAATATACAGAATGCCAGAAGGCCTTGGCCCTACATCAAAAACTTGGTGAATAAAGGTACACACAGATTTCAACTTATCATGTTAAAAGGTATTTGTGTTATGTTCGCATGATTCCCTATTTTGAACAACTTTTTCAAATAATCCATCATCTATCAGACATGATCACACTCCTCCCTTTCCCTTTACAATTCACATTAGCAGAGATACAGCTGAGCAATAAAGTGGTTAACTACAAAGGAGAACAGAACTACATGGATATGCAAAAAGATCACAAATAACAAATGTTGGTGAGGATGTGGAGAAAAAAGAACCCTTCTACACTGTTGGTGGGAAAGTAAATTGGTACAGCCACTGTGGAAAAGAGTATAGAGGTTTCTCAAAAAAACTAAAAATAGAACAACCATGTGGCCCAGAAATTCCACTCCTGGGTATGTACCCGGAAAAAAGCAAGTCACTAATCAGAAAAGATACATGCCCTCCAATGTTCATAGAAGCATTATTTACAATTGCCAAGATACAGAAACAATCTAAGTGTCCACCAATAGATGAATGCATAAAGGAGAGGTGGTATACACAATCTAGTAACACTCAGCCAAAAAAACAATGAAATGCTTCCACTTGCGGCAACATGGATGGACTTGGGGAGCATTGCTGCTACTGCTGCTAAGTCGCTTCAGTCGTGTCAGACTCTGTGACCCCACAATGGCAGCCCAGTGGGCTCCCCCATCCCTGGGATTCTCTAGGCAAGAACACTGGAGTGGGTTGCCATAAGTAAAATAAGTCAGAGAAAGACAAACACTGTATGGTATCACAAGTGAAATTCAAAGTATAAAACAAACTAGTGAATTAAAAAAAAAAACAACACCCAGACACATAGATATAGAGAACAAACTAATGGTTACCAACAGAGGAAGAGAAGAAGAAAAAGGCAAGAGAAGTGCAGTCGATTAAGAAGTATAAACTAAAATACTATGTATAAAATAAATAAGGTACATGGATATACTGCACAGTGTATATTATTATTTTATAATAATTATAAATGGAGTGAAAGTGAAGTCGCTCAGTCGTGTCCAACTCTTTGCAACCCCGTGGACTGTAGCCTACTCAGGCTCCTCCGTCCATGAGGTTCTCCAGGCAAGAATACTGGAGTGGGTTGCCATTTCCTTCTCCAGGGGATCTTCCCAACCCAGGAATCGAACCCACGTCTCCTGCATTGCAGGCAGACGCTTTAACCTCTGAGACACCAGTAGAACTTTTAAAAATTGTTAAATTATGTTGTACACCTGAAACTTATAATTTACCTAATATTGTATATCAATTGTACCTCAAGGGGAAAAAAGGACATGGAAATGTAATGACAAATTGGGAAATCACTCTCTGCATAACTAAACTCAGCAGTTCTTCTGAAGGTTAGAGTGGAATGGGAGGAGGGCTCTGAAACTGCTTAAATTTTAACCATAAGAATCCATCACTTTTATATCAAAACATCAACTATCATTATTACATCTCTCACTAGGAAGCAGCTTAAACTGATGTAACTTCTTGCCAAAACATCACCAAGCCTTTCAGAAATTTTTTCCTCTTAATTTTAATGACAATGAAAAAGTATTAGCCATTATTTTGTGAGATTATCGTCACATCTTCATCTACCTGAAACTCAACTATGTAGAAATTTCCTTGGGAGTTTCTACCTGCAATAGTCTATTTGATAAACATTTTTCACTATTAAATGAAACATTTTTCATCTCTACCAAAATGAGTTTGAGCTTTACTGCCCCCTTAAAAATCCAGAGGTCAACATTTAATTCTACTGAATCTTTTAAAATTTTAAAGTAAAGGTACACTGTTTTCCACCTGCAAAAATCTGTCCTAGATAAACATCCATTAATACAAGAAAATACAATGACAAGAACACTAGATTTGCTTTCAGTGGAGGTGGTGGTGTAGTCTCTAAGTCACGTCCAACTCTTGTGATCCCATGGACTGTAGCCCACCAACCTCCTCTGTCCATGAGGATTCTCCAGGCAAGAATACCGGAGTAGTTTGCCATTTCCTACTCCAGGGTATCTTTCCGACTCAGGGACCAAAACGCATCTCCTGTACTGAGGCAGATTCTTTACCACTGAACCACCATGGAAGCAAGGGAGATCCAGATTCTATCCAACAGTAAGGAAACAGTTCCACAAGTTATGTAGTATTATGCTGCCAAATAACTGCACAGAAAAATATCCAAAATACACTATCTGTTGCAAGCTCATTTATTTTTAAATGTGTGTATTTAGTAAACAATGAATGAGGAGATTTCACTTTTTACTTGTACTCTTAAATATGTAACAATGATTACATACTACCCAGGATTTTAAAATAAAGGTGAAAATTTTCAGGAAATAATTATTTGAATGTATAATTTTATATCTTTTTAAAAATTCATTTCAATAAGTAAAACCTAAAACAAATAAAATTCTAAATTACCCTTCAAGTACTTTAAGCACCGTAGTTTTCAAAGCAAACTGTATAAATTTTCTGCCTCTCAGCTGGATATTTTCTTAGTGAACAGTAGCTAGCCAATAGGCTCTGAAGTTAGAGCTATAAGGCATCTCCAGGTCTCCTTACATTTCCCAGATCAGTAACAGCCAGATGGCCCAGAGCGTTGACATATCCCTCCTGATGCCTCCCATTTCTACAATCATGTTTCAGTGGAGCCCATGATGAATCCTAAGCAGTCAAGAATCACTGTTTTATACAGAAAATGTCAACATGAGCAGGCCAAGATTGCCACCATAACTCCACCCCAACCTTGAGTGGGATGGAGGGATCAATTTCCACACCACTAGGCTGAGCATCTTCTTAAATAAGCTGGGAATTCTTAGCATACAACTGCCAAGATGAGAAATGAAATACCCTGACTACCACAAACTGAAGAAATAACCAAAGAGCAGTAGATCGTACTCAGGGTATTGGATCTACAAATAAATCCTGAGGAGAGTACAAGAGATGAACACTGCAAGGCTTCATGAAACTTCTCTACTACAAGAGACTCCAGATTAGAACAGCTGCCAGGAGACTTCAGATTTTAAAATATTTTTAAGATGGAACACCACAGGCCTATCTGCTCAGCCTCAATCTATTAACTGTGAACAGTACTTAGCATCTGGAAAGAGGAGAGGAAGTAAGGGGAAGAGGTGTTACGTGCAGGGAAACTTTATTTTTAACTAGATACACTTGTTTATTTATTAAACATTTTACCAAGAGAAAATGCTCATATGGTACCAATGTGATCTTTAAAATTCAATTATGACTGAAAATATAAATATTCCTAAAAATCATACACAAGTTAGTGTGAATAAGTTTAACAGAAGTTTTCTAGAGGGGATGTGGTAAAGAGCAGTGATTGATAACAATTATATGAAATGATGGGATAATAAATACTATGTACTAACATAGGTCAAGCCCCACTCCAAGCCCTTTTTATATTATATATATCAACTTATTTAATCATCACACATTATAACCCTTCTTTTACCAAGAAGGAAACTGAGGCACAAGAGCTTATTTTAACTTTCATAAAGCCACAGTGATTAAATGATGGAAGCAGTATTTTAACAGTCTGATTCTAAGGGACTTCACTAAGACACAATGTCTCTCACATTAACTGTAAGAGGAAGACAAGAAAAAAGAAAGGCATGAAAATAATAGCATAACAGGAAAATGAACAACTTCATTTTAAAAAATGGGGTAAAATAGATTATCTCAAAGAACTTAACAGATAGCAAATAAATATATAAAAAGATGCTCCACATCTAAGTCATCAGGGAAATGCAAACTGAAACAATAAAATACCTCTTTACACCTATTAGAAGGACTGAAATCCAGAATACTGACAACACCAACAGCCGACAAGAACATGAGTAACAAAAATTCAGTCATTTCCAGCAGGAATGCGAAATGATATCGTCATTCCAGAAGACAATTGGGTGGTTTCTCACAAAACTAGCCATATGATCCAGTGATCACACTCCTTGTTATTTACTCAAAGGAACCAAAAAGTTATGTCCACACAAAACTGCACATGTATATTTGCAACAAGCTTTATTTACCTTTACAGAAATGTAGAAGTAACCAAGATTCCTACAGTAGGTGAATTCATAAATAATCCAGACAATGGACTATTAGTAAGTGCTAAAAAAGACAGCATATTAAAAACGAGAGACGTCCCTCTTCTGACAAAGGTCCATCTAGTCAAAGCTATGGTTTTTCCCATAGACATGTACGGATGTGAATCAGATCATAAAGAAGGTTGAGCACTGAAGAATTAATGCTTTCGAACCGTGGTGTTGGAGAAGACTCTTGAGACTCCCTTGGACTGCAAGGAGATCCAACCAGTCCATTCTAAAGGAAATCAGTCCTGAATACTCACTGGAAGGACTGATACTAAAGCTGAAACTCCAATACTCTGGCCACCTGATGTGATGAATGGACTCATTGGAAAAAAAAAAAAAAACAAACCCTGATGCTGGCAAAGATTGAAGGCAGGAGGAGGAGGAGACACAGAGGATGGGATGGCTAGATGACATCACCGACTCAATGGACATGAGTTTGAGTAAACTCCAGGAGTTGGCGACGGACAGGGAGGCCTGGCGTGCTGTAGTCCATGGGGTCACAAAGAGTCGGACATGACTGAGCAACTGAACTGAACTGACTGATACATTGAAAGGATTGATGCTTAAGCTAAAACTCCAATACTTTGGCCTGACGCTAAGACTTGACTCATTGGAAAAGACCTCGATACTGGGAAAGACTGAGGGAGGAGAAGAGGGCAACAGAGGATGAGATGGTTGGATGGCATCGACTCAAACAGACATAAGTTTGAGCAAACTCTGGGAGATGGTGAAGGAGAGGGAAACCTGGTATGCCGCAATCCATTCGGACATGACTGAGTAACTGCACAACAATCAAGACATGACAACACATGGAAGTACTTCAAATTCATAATACTAAGCAAAAGAAGCCAATGTGAAAAGACTACTTACTATAAGATTCCAACTATGCAACATTCTAGAAAATACAAAATTACTGGTGGCAGAAGAAAAATAAGTGGTGGTCATCCTCCAGTGGAGGATGAAAAAGCAGAACATGGAGGATCTTTAGGGCAATAAAACTATTCTGTATGATACTATAGTGGCAGATACATGTTGTTGTACATCCACACTCATAAATTGTACAAAACTAAAAGTGGATTCCTATATACATTACAGACTTTAGGGAAGTTATGACCAACCTAGATGGCATATTCAAAAGCAGAGACATTACTTTGCCAACTAAGGTCCATCTAGTCAAGGCTATGATTTTTCCAGTGGTCATGTATGGATGTGAGAGCTGGACTGTGAAGAAGGCTGAGCGCCGAAGAATTGATGCTTTTGAACTGTGGTGTTGGAGAAGACTCTTGAGAGTCCCTTGGACTGCAAAGAGATCCAACCAGTCCATTCTGAAGGAGGTCAGCCCTGGGATTCTTTGGAAGGAATGATGCTAAAGCTGAAACTCCAGTACTTTGGCCACCTCATGCGAAGAGTTGACTCATTGGAAAAGACTCTGATGCTGGGAGGGACTGGAGGCAGGAGGAGAAGGGGACATCCGAGGATGAGATGGCTGGATGGCATCACGGACTCAATGGACGCGAGTCTGAGTGAACTCCGAGAGATGGTGATGAATAGGGAGGCCTGGTGTGCTGCGATTCATGGGGTCACAAACAGTCGGACATGACTGAGCGACTGAACTGAACTGAACTGATGTATCAACCTAAGTTCATCAATGGTAACAAATGTACCACTTTGATGTCTGATGCTGACAGTGAAGTAGGCTCTTCATGGAGGATAGGGCAGGAGGGGTCTATGAAACTGTACTTTCTGCTCAAATTTGCTATGAACCTAAAACTTCTCTGAAAAATCATCTATTCAAATATTTTAAAGAAACAGAAATAATAGTATCATAAGGTTAAAAGAAAAAAAAAGCAGGGCTGCCTGTGTAACTTGAGTCGTGTTGCCACTTTTTTCCCATGCTTTACTTACGTTTCAAATGACTAGACAATCATGGCCCTTTCTGGCCAAGCATGTTTAGGAGTTCGAAATTTCTGAGAATGCCAGGTTGTGAGTAAGGATGTTAGCTGCTCCAGGATCAGCATGTTCAAATTCACCAACTGAGTACTTCTAATAAAGTTGGCCACACATCTTTGGTATTCTTACTGTGCTACCAAATTTTAACTCTTATGATATTGAGTTTTCTCCCTCACTTGACATCGTGGACAGCTCCTATGTAATCCTTTCTAAGAATTTCCATTCAAAGAGATTCTGTTCTTTTTTAACACTTTTCCCTTTGGCGTTTTACAGGCTGTAAGACTGAGGAAAGAAAAAAAAAAAAAGAGAGAGAGAGAGAACAAAGGATATATACCATCTATCACTTAAGCCAAGTTCCAACAGTACTTCTACCTACATTCCAAGGGCCTGAACTTAGTTATATGACTATGCCAGCTTTCAAAAAGGGCTGGGAGATGTAGTCATTATTATCAACTAACATGAGCCCAGCTTAAGAAGATATTACTTCAGAAGAAAGGACAGACAGCTGTTGAGGAAAAATTAACAGGCTCCGCCACATTCATCCGTACACCCTCACCGCAACGGCTGACATAGTCAATAAATATTTTGAAATAAAATTTTCTAATAAATTAAACTAAAAAAAAAAATTTATAGATTCTCCTGTACAAGTTTAAATTCCTGTTTCAATATTCCTTCAGAAGCTAGTACCATCCTAATTATATAAACTTATTTTTTAATATTTAAGAGGCAATTTAGTGTGCTCCATAAACGAATAGGCTTTGGAATTCAGTTGTCTGAGTTTAAATCCCAATTCTGCAATATACTGATAGTGTGACCTCAGGTGAGTAGAATAATTTCTCTGTGCCTCAGGTTTCTCATATGCAAAATGATGATAATAATAATAATACCAACTTTCTCAGGTTATTTGCATGTATGAATACATGTATTAAACTTAGATCAGTAATTGACACATAGAAAGCACACAATAAACGGCAAGCCACTATTACTCCCCAGCATTATGAGCCAACTAACTGTACCACGGTCTTTACATTATCCTCCAGAGTTTATCAGATCCCAGTACACGAAGATCATTTTTACTTTTGATCTACCTTTTGAAATCTAGGCAATTGTTTCAAACTTTTGATCCTGAGACATTTAATCTTCCAAAACTTTGTTTATACTATTTGGCCCCAACAATAATGCCTTTCTATTTCCTCCTATTTATCTAAAACCTACAACTCTCATCTCAAATCTCACCTCCTCCACAAAATCTTTACTCTTTATCTAATTCTGGTTAAATACTATGCAGAGGAGATCTTCAAACACCTGCATTCTCAGTTCCTCACTCCTTGCCCCAAGATGAGTGGTGGCTAAAGTAAAGGAAAATGGCCAGACTCTCTTCAAATATTTCAACCCAAACAACATACTACCATGAAGTGAATATAGTAGCAGATACAAGAATCTGTCATCTACTAAGGCAGGTATTAAAGGAATTCGCAAAATGCAAAACCATGCTTTCTCACTAAACTGTTTTTAGAAATAGTAACTTTCCAATAAAATGTATGTCATTTATGTCAACATGCAATGGATTTCTTACCATTACTGTTAATGAACAAATAAACATTCTAAATTATCAATTTTGCTTCCTAATAGAATAATATTCCCATATACACATTCAACATCTTACCTCTGGTCATGCTTTTCCCTTTACCTAAAGCCCCCTTCTCTCTCATCTGGCTACACCTAGACACTACCATGCCTCTAAAACTCAGCTCAAATGGTACCTCTTTCATCATCTCCTACCCCTCCTAATGCAAACAATTTCTTCCTACTTGAACTGCCAATGCACTTTATCTGAACTTCTTTCAAGATTTAACTCCTCTATGTGATTTATCTTCCTCGTGATTTATCTTCCTCAAGGGCAGAGTACTATTGATCTTGTTTCTCCAGCTCAGGCTGACAGTGGGCATAAAATGAATGCTTTTGCAATGAATACTTCTAGAACTTAACAATCCGTGGCAAACTGTATTTCTAAGAAAAAGAAAAAAGGAAATAAAGACAAATATAAAATAACTTTTACATACCAAGAATGGGTAGGCAAACATAACTACAGATTTAAAGAGGATCTAAGATGACACTGGGTCCAACTTCTGACCTAAATTATCCCCTCAAACTGTTTCTCCCAGTAAGATTTCTCAGTTATTAAGAAGAAAAAGAAATTATAGCTACTGGAGCAGAAATTTAATTTATTAAAATATATCTTCAGAAAAGCAAGGAACTGGACTTGTAAAAGGCCACACTGCCGAGGCTATACCTGAAACCAAGCCTCAACCTTTCCAGTGATGACACCGTTGCTGCTGGCACAGATGTGAGAGCTCGTACCGCCCACATTACCAACAGTCTAGACACTGGGTGGATGCCACACTCAGAATCAGTGCCCCTGCTGCTTCTTCAACTAAACAAGATAGTGGCTACTGCTACCAACCCTCACTGGAATGGATTTTTTCCCAGGGTCATCTTTATATTACAAGCTTCTAGTCCAAAACTGAAGATAGGTTATTTGACTGATAGAACCCAGGTATGTATCCACGCCCTAGATGAAAAGAGGCCTGGGAGTAAAGCACCTAACATTTTCCGCTTCTCTAGTAAAAAGATGGCTCTGCCTCATAAATTGGGGAAATTGCCAAATACAGGCAAGGGGTTCAAATCCTGGAAAGAGAAAAATGAGAAATATTCACTATTCGTAACAACCCTTATTGATGGCATTCAAGCAACCACACTACCCTAAATTGCAACGATCAAAACCATGTACTACTTACAGTGCTGTACTACAGATAACTTCTTAGTAATAAGGAAAAAAAAAAAACTTTATAACAGAACAATTCTATTCTGTTACCACTTTACCCAGTGATCAATCTCAGAATCATTAAGAGTAGGACAATGAGATATGTGCTTCCAGGCACAACCATTTGACCCATACAGCGCAAAATATAAATACTGGTGCCCAAAATGTTTTAGTTTAAATAAACCTTCAGATCTAGCTTTCAGCTTATAGGAAACAGGAAACAATGGAATATGTCAGACAAATTCAAAACATGGAATATCTTACAGGACAGTTGGCTAGATGTCTGTATTGTCAAGAGAAGAAAAGGGGTAAAGTGGAGAGATGTACGTAGGTTAAAGTGTACATAAGAAATTTACAACTAAATGCAACTGCATAGTCCTTGATTAAATCCTGCTTTGAACAAGCCACCAGTATAAAAGACATTGTTTAGGACTGAATCGTGCCCCCAACTCCCACCACAAAAAAAATTCTATATATCTTGAAGCCCTAACCCCCAGTACCTCAGAATGTGACTATTTTTGGAGTTAGGGCCTTTAAAAAGGTAGTTAAAAGGAGGCCATTAGGGCGGGTCCTTATCTAATCTGACTGGTGTACCCTTGGGAAACTCAGACACACAGAAATACCAGGGATGCACTCAGAGAGGAAAGACCACGTGAGGACACACAGAGAGGCAGCCACCTGCAAGCCAAGGGTAGATCCTTGGGAGAAATACACTGATTTTGGATTTACAGTCTCCAAATTGTGAGAAAATAAATCCTGTCCTTTAAGCCACCTGGTATGTGATATTTGGTTATGGCAGCTCTAGAAAACTAACACAAACATTTTCTGTATAACTGGCAAAATTTTAATTCAGGCTGGTTTCTGAGAATATTAAGAAATTGTTAATTTAGTTTTAGGTACGATAATGTGATAATGTGATTATAGTTATATAAGAAAATGTTCTTACTTTTGAGAGATACATTCAAGTAATTAGGGATAAAAATAAACCAATTTCTGTAATTTGCAGTGCTACACCCAAAAAAAAAGATTAAGCCAAAATGAGAAACGTAATTTAGATTACTATGTGGGTATTAAGTAAACTGTTTTCTTTCTCATAAATTTCAAATTTTTCATAATGAAAAGTTAAAAGAAAACATACCTGTATGACACTGATTGTGAAAGCTGGACCGTAAAGAAGGCAGAACACCAAAGAATTGATGCCTTCAAACTGTGGTGCTGGAGAAGACTCCTGAAAGTCCCTTGAACAGCAAGGAAATCAAACCAGTCAATCTTAAAGGAGATCAACCCCAAATATTCACTGGAAGGACTGATGCTGAAGCACCAGTATTTTGGTCATCTGAGGCAAAAGGACAACTCACTGGAAAAGTCCCTGATGCTGGGAAAGATCTAGGGCAGGAGAAGAAGAAGTCAGAGGATGAGATGGCTGTCTGCAGCTAACAATGCAATGAACAGGAACTTGGGCAAACTCCGGGAGATGGTGAGCAACAGGGAGGCCTGGAGAGCTGCAAGCCATGGGGTCACAAAGAGGCAGACATGACTGAGTGAGTGAACAACATGATACTTACTTATTGAAAGAGGACAAACTGATCATACAATAGAACAGAGATTCCAGAAATAAATGCCCACAACTAAAGACTCAAATGAGGAACAAAAGTAATAGGGAAAACTGTTTTCATTTCACAAGTATTTACCAAGTGTATACTTTGTGCCAAGTACTGTGCATACAGAGGTAAACAAAAGAGACATGGTCCTGCCCTTAAGGGGCTTATAATCTAACAGAGCAAAGACTTGTAAAAACAAAGTAAATACAATAAGCACAAATGGAAGAAAAACAAATAAAAATGTAAGATTTTTGAAACAATCACTTTTTTTAAAAAGGGAGCTCCTCAGGGTTCTATTCTGGGTCTCTTCAACTCTACCCACTTAATCTCAATTAGTACATTTCAAACCCAGACATCTTTCTCATATATTATACCATTTGTCAAGCTGCCTACAGACATCTACAATGTCAAACTCCAAAACACTGCTCCTCCTCTAATCCCTCTTGGTAAACCTGCCCAAGAATTATGACTCCTTCTCTTTCACTCCTAAATCAAACATATCACAAAGTCCCAATGATTTTGTCTCATAAAAATTTCTTAAATCTGTCCACTCCTTTCAAGCTTCACTACTCCCATTCTAGTTCAGTTACCTGGATTACTGTAAGAATTTTTAAATCATCTTCCATACTCTAGCCTACTTCTCTCCAAATCAACTCTACACACCCAGGCCAAAATAATCTCTCTAGAACAAAATCTAATGTGTGTCTCAGATGGTAAAGAATTCACCCACAATGCAGGAGACCTAGGTTCAATCCTTGGGTTGGGAAGATCCCCTGGGGAGAGCACAGAAACCCACTCCAGTATTCTGGCCTGGAGAATCCCCATGGGCGTGGCAGGCTAAAGTCCATGGGGTCAAACGAGTCAGACATGACAGAGCAACTAAGCGCAGCACAGCATTCTTAGAATAAAGCCGACATCTTAAGATCCGGAAGACCCACCATCACCTGGCCCCTGCTCACCTTTACATCCTCATATGTTATCATGCGCTCTCCCCATTCCTTCAGATACACTGCTGTCCACTTTCTTCTTTCACTCTTCAGATCTGCTATGTTCTTCCCTGCTTCTGGACCTTCATATCTGCTCTTCCCTGACTAACTCCTACTCCTGATCGTAGAATCTCTCCTCTGGCTAAGGTGCCCTCCTCTGAGCTAACCCTGCAGCTCAAATGGCCTATCACTATACTTACCACAGAACACAGTAATTGCCAAACTCCTCCCTAAACTATAAATTCTATGATGGCAGGGTATCTCTGTTATTAGTACCTAGTGTATCAAAGCCTTTGATTGGATACATTAACTGTATCAACAATAATTACTAAATTGATCTTTATTTTCATATGATTTGTCTTCGTTGGACCCCAAAACTGCATCTTTTTCAATCCAAAAAGTCCTGACATGTTATTTATTCTGTGGGAGGATTATTTAGGATTTAGAAAACTGTCAGAACTTCTTATAAGTGCATTTTATTTTCACTTCAAATATGAAACTTTAAAAAAGTTCCAGTTTTCAAAGCAGAGTAGTTACAAACCTATTTCAACTTCCCTCCCTATTCTCATTTCCTTGACCTCTCAAACATTCTATCAGTAAGTCTCTGATAGGGAAAGCACCTTCCCAGATATATGTAGAAAGATGTTTCACTGCAGAAATGCCTTTTTTCTCTTTACCACAGCTACTGGCTTGTGGGACCTCAGTTCCTCAACCAGGGATCAAACCCAGGCTGCTGGCAGTGAAAATATGGAGTCCTAATCACTGGATCATCAGGGAAATCCAGAAATCCAGTTATTTCTAAAACTAAAAAAATGTTAACTCAACAAATCATCCTTCTATCTAAGGTAAAAAAGCAGTATCCAGTACCATGTTTTTGTTAAGTAACAAGAGTTTTTAATTACTCTTGCCAAACACTGAAGCATATTTCCTTCAAGCATCAGTCAAAATTAAGTTCTGAAAAAAAAATTAGACCATAAGAGTAATTTTCCTAGCTAAATAATTCTAGTTTTTAACTAAATTAAAAACAATTGTTGGAATTATTTGGGAGGCAGAGTGTCCCAACATTTCTCAACAACATTCAACTATAACCAAAATGTGTTACACTTACAGTTGTCAGATAAAACATAAGGCACTCAGTTTAACACTGAATCTCAGAAAACTAATTTTATTTATTTGGAATATACATCCCAAATAGTGTACGTATTTTTATTTGCTAAATCTGGCAACCCTAGTTATACTAACAAATTTATCATTGCTAGCAAAATCTAATTTCACTTATGCTTTTCTCATTATAAAAGTTATACAAATTTAGGAAGAAAAAAAAAAAAGATCCGTAATACTACTGACCTAATACAGTTGGCATTTTAGTGCATTCCTAATATTTTCTTATAATTTTAAATGGCTACATTCACTCTTCCTTAAAATGATAGTCTTTCTAATTATTTTTATGCTACAAAATGGTTCTTGCAGTAAGTGTACCATATCTTAAAGTCTCCTATTGTTGAAAATTTAAGTTGCTTCCAATAAGCCACTACTATAATGTTGCTCTGAATAGTTTCCTGCAAACACCTGTTTCTTATCTTGGCCTTCTTTCTTCTGTAGTTATTTCTTTAGGATATTCTCAGAAGGAAAGCTACTGATCAGATTTATAAAATAATTATGAGTAGTCTAAAAATTCTAGATACACCCTACCAAACTGCAATCCAGTAGCACTATCTGAATACTCCTGCTTTACTAATATCTAACCAGCATTACATATAACTGTTTTTGAAAAAATCTGAAATAAGTATAAAGTAGTATTCCATTTTGTTTTAGTCAGCATTTCTTTGATTACTGAGAAGATCACACATTCTTCTAACAGTTGTTTACGGGTTGTATATCCTCTAATATCAACTGTCTGCTCATTTCCTTTACCCATTTCAAACATGTTTTTGTTCAATATAATATTCCCAAATGAAGACTAAAATAGCCCACTGTCTAAAATTCTAGTCACGTGCACCAAAGGAAAAACTGGTTTATATCTACAATTCCAACTGCCTTCCAGAAATTACAACAAAAGTTACTTTTAATGTAAACTTTCATTTTATTTATATGTATATTATCTCAAAGTTCATTTCACAGAAATCATAACTCTCATAATTGAAATTAATTAAAAAGAGATGACTACAATTTCCTGATATTTAAATACCAGAAAGATCAGTTCAACTTAATACTTAGATATGCCACAGAACCTAATTTGATCATCAAAACAGAAATCATGTTGCAGATCTAATCTCTTTAATAATCTAGATACACCAAAAAACTGAATCTGCAATCAGAGTTAATTCACCAGTGCTGTCAGTAATCTTACAAATATAAATATGCACTACTGGTTTCAAGAGAAGAGTAAGAAAATAATTAAGTAGCTAGCCCAACTTCATCAACACCATTAGAGCAGGACTCAAAGCTCACCACAAGCTAACAGCAGAGATTTTAGAAGTAATCTAATTCAATCTCTTTCCTCTCCTATTCCCCAACCATTTGCAACAGAAGAAACCAAGGCATAATGAAGTAAAATGAACTTTCAAGACAGTCATAAAGCTACTTAGGGGTAAAAATGTCTGCTTCATTCTATAGTAACAAAACTTTATTGAGCGAATTATTTGAAGCTCTAGAGATAACAGAAGCGATAAAAACCAGTTAAGTCCTTGCTCTCAAAGAGCATACAAGCTACTGGAGAATGGAAGGAAGGAAGGAGGGAGTGAAGAAAGGGACGGGGGAGAAAGGAAAGAAGAAAGTTTCTATGACAGGAATAAGTATTCTGCCTGAAAATGCATAGGGCAACGTGGCGGAGCAAGCTGAGAGCATCAAGAACCACTTCAGATTAGGTGGTTTGGGAAAGACTCAGAAAACAATTTTTTTAAGCTGAGATCTGAATGACAGGAAGTCAGCAACAGGAAAACCAAAGGAGAGAGCAATCTGATTAGATTATTTTATATCCAAATGTTAGTCAAGGTACAGCTGGAGGTGACAGGGAGGGTGGCAATGCTTCTTTTGATCAAAATGTGCACCATTCTGCAGTAAAGATATTACATTTATACTAGATTTAATAATATTAGACTTAATAATAAATACAAGATTTAATAATAAATACAGCACTAACTTGATGATCTGTTGCAAATGAAACAAACTAAGATAAAATACTACCATAGGAAAACATCTAAATCATAATTTAACTTAATCTACTTTGAAAGACACAGAATAATTAACCAACTTTTCAATTATCACATTTGAAGGTGACAAGTAATTATTTTTAATTCTTAGAAGATATTAGTGAAGGAATCGGTATAAGATAATGCTAATAAAGATTCACAAATAAGATGGAAAAATTAACATTAGTCAGAAACTTAAGTTTCCAACTTTTCTAATCCATGGTTTGACACTTGCATACAGCCTAAGACTTTTTTTCCAGCAAAACTATTTATATTAAATGACCCTAGGGATATTGGGCTCAGAAAATAAGATGTTTTAGTTAATAATTCTGCTTTTTTTAAAATTAGTTATTTTCAATACATGTATGTATCATTTTCCCCACTGCAACCAATTTCCTGAAATACATGGTTTTACTTGTTTACATTCCTCCGCAGCACTTAACATGACACCTTGCAAACAACAGAGATGTAATGAAATGACAGATCCCAACAGGAGTAGCAGTCATATAGATCTCAACAACCTGTGGCACAAAGGGCGTAATGGATAGGCAGGGGGGAGGCCAGGAGGGGGACACTTCATTTCTAGAAATATCTTAACACACTATCACAGAGGAACAGCTCTATAGTCCATAAGCCTTGAATAAGTTGTGCTCAGCTCACTGAAAAATCATTCTGTAATCAAGCAAGTAGTTTAGTACTGTAAGCATTTTAATAACTAAAATAATAAACCAAACTTTTAAATTTTAAGTAAATTAAAAACCACCCAGCCAGCTGATGAGGGTTTAAGCCAGACTACAGATGTTATGCTACATCTGATCCAATCAGGTTTCACCTATCCTCCTTCACATAAAGCTACAGGCTCTTCCCATCCATCTCCTATCTGAGGTCAAGAGTGCTGGTGCAAAATCTCTGCTTTCATTCTCCCAGTGATCCAGTTCTCCTTCACCCTATTTCATGGTTTGCTGCTTTCAAACAAAGTTACTAATAAAGAAGGAGTACCAAGGATTCTGGCTTGAAAAGAGAGCTAAGAATACCTACCATCTATGGAGCACCTTCTATACACCAGGCACTTATTTCTAAAATTTCCGAGTCATGAAGTATTATTACTACTTCATTATACATATATATAAACCCAGAAGTTAAGATTACTTACCCAGGGTCACACAGCTAATAAGTTTGTCAGACACAGGGTTCTTTCCTTCCAAGAAACAGATCAATAACAAGGCCAAGATGATGGCAGTAAGAGGCACAGCCAACAAGCAAGTGAACAAGGTCAGAAAGCAGCAAATTCAGAAAAAGGAACTCTACAGTCTTTTCCACCTACTTAATTTTTTTTATATTCAGAAGCATCTTTATTTAATTTTTAAATTAGAAGAAAACTGCTTTACAATGTTGTATTGGTTTTTGCCATACAATACCACAAATGAGTCATAATTATATACATATATATTACCTCCTTCTTGAGCTTCCCTCTTCTTCCCCCATCATCCAGGTCACCACAGACAGAGCACCAGGCCCACCTACCTGAAATCCACTGCCATCACAACAATTTCATGCTTGACAAAGCCTGGGGAGTTTTTCAGGCTGATAATGAAATTTGGAGACTACATGATTTGCTGATGTCTAGCTCAAAGACTGTATTTTTTATATACTAGTTATTATTCATTTTAAGAAATTTTCATTTAATAATGTTAATGATAGATGCAAATGAGCTAACACAGTTTATAAAATCACCTTAAAAGTACTATTGTAGTAATACTTTTGAAAGCATTTAAAAGTAAATGCCAGACACAATAAGAAAAAAAAGTGGAAGAAACATTTATGAGAACTAAACAATGTGCCAGAAACTGTGTTATTTCTCCTCTACATTCATTAACATATTCAAGATAAATAACTCTATGTAGTACGATTATCCCCACTTTACAGATAATTTCCCCAATGCCACACACAGCCAAGATTCAAATCGAGGGAAGACCAATTCCAGAGCCCTAGACAAAATAGCATTTGTTCTCAAAAAGTCTATACTGTAGTCTAAAGTAGAAACAGACAAGCTACAATGTAATGTTATTAGTATCACAACAGGGAGGAAAATAAGATGCTCCAAAAACACAGATAATAGATATCTAACAGATTTCTAACAGTCTACAATCTCAGTGAAGGCTTTCAAGATGATAGCATCTAGACTGAGAAAGACAACTATAAGTCATCCAGAAGAGAAAGATAACCTGGGTCCATACTCTCAAAAGGACTTGATACCCAAATGGTCAAGAATCCTAAGTTTGTATTTTATATAAGCAAATACCTGGAGAAGGAAATAGCAACCCATGCCAGTACTATTGCCTGGAGAACGCATGGAAGAGGAGGCTGGTGGGCTATAGTCCATGGGATCACAGAAGAGTCACACAGGACTTAGCGAATGAATAATATAAGCAAATAATTTCTAGCCAATGTTACACAGCAAAGACTGTGCTGAACTATGTCTGGAAGTGAAAGAAAGAGAAGTCTCTCACTCGTGTCCAACTCTTTGCAACGCTGTGGACTGTAGCCCGCCAGGCTCCTCCATCCATGGAATTTTCCAGGCAAGAACACTGAGTGGTTGCCATGCCCTCCTGAAGGGGATGTTCCCAACCCAGGGATCAAACCTGGGTCTCCTGCATTGAAGGCAGACTCTTTACTGTCTGAACTATGTCTAATATTTCATAAAATATGCAGTCTATGTGTCATATGGGCTTCCTCAGTGGCTCAGTAGTAAAGTATCCGCCTGCAGTGCAAGAGACGTGGGTTCAGTATGTGGGCTGGGAAGATCCCCTGGAGAAGGGAATGGCAACCTACTCTTGTCTGGAGAATTCCATGCAGAGAGGAGCCTGGACAGAGGGGTTACAAAAAGGGTCAGACATGACTGAGCAACAGACAACAACAAAGATGTGTCATATATAAGAAAAAAACTAAATCTAAGGTTATCCAAAGCCCTTTGGAAATCAATCACTCAAGACAGACAATTTGATAACTGACATAAGAGTTTACCCTCTGGTTTTCACACCATTTCATATTTTTAAATCTTTCTAAGAAAAAACTTTCATGCCTTCATAAATGAACAATACAGACCATATATTTAACCTTTTCTTGAAAGAGAGAACATAACAAACTTTCATTATTATTCTATATATACTACTAGAAATACAACAGATACCCAAAGCTAAATAGGTGTGCAAGGCTGTTTTCCTTTACTATCTATGGTTTTTAGAGTTGGGATAAAACAACAGAACGGGAAAGACTAGAGATCTCTTCAAGAAAATTAGAGATA